>PVHX01005221.1:0-114957 GCA_004024805.1 Geosciurus inauris | reverse complement strand
AAAAAAAAAATA
The DNA here is from genome assembly GCA_004024805.1 of Geosciurus inauris. Lineage (NCBI taxonomy): Eukaryota > Metazoa > Chordata > Mammalia > Rodentia > Sciuridae > Geosciurus > Geosciurus inauris. The sequence continues at coordinate 114,945 of PVHX01005221.1, read as the reverse complement.
GGGGAAATGCTTCAGGACATTAGAATGGACAATTAAATTTTTCTAAGACCTCAAAGCACAGACAACAGATGAAAAAACAGAGAAATAGGATTATATCAAACTAAAAATCTTCTGCACAGTAAAGAAAACAACTAAAAGAAAAACAACTAATAGAATGGGACAAAATATTTTCAAACTATACTTTTTACAGTGGGTTAATATCGAAAATATTTAAAGAGCTCCAGAAACTCAATAGTGAAAATGAAAACAAACAAAACAATAAGCAACAATTAAAAACAGACTATAGGTCTAAATTGGACTTTTCTCAAATAAAAGGCATACAGATAGCCAATGGGTAAATTAAAATGTGCTTAACCTCACTAGTCATCAGAGAAATGGGAAACAAAACCATAATGAAATATTTCTTCACTCCAGATAGAATGAAAGATAGCAGAATGAGAAAACCTAACTGGCTCTGTTGAGGATATAGACAAAAGAGAATCCTTGCACTCTATTGATAGGAGCATAAATTAGTACAGCCATTATGGAAAGCATTATAATAGTTCCTCCTCAAAGAATTAAAAATAGAAACTGTCATATGATCCAGCAATTCCACTACTAAATATAGATATACATACAAAAAAAATGAAATGAGTCTGTTTCAGAGACATCTGTACTTCTATTTTTCCTGCAGAACTATTTACAATAAACAAAAAACATGGGAAAAAGCATGGAATCAGCAGAACAGCCCATAATCTCATAAATAAAGAAAATGTGAATACAAATATTTTATTACTATTTTGCAATGAAATTCTATTTAGATAAAATTCTTTGCGAAAGTGCAATAAGCCAGTCACTGAATGACAACTATTTTGTGATCTCACTCCTATGTGAAACATGAAAAATTGAGAGCAGAATGGTAGTTACCTAGTGAAACTGAGGAGTCTGGGGCAAATGAGAAGGAGGAAAGGATGGGAAAATGTTGATCAATGTGTACCAAGATATAGTTGGTTAGATGAAGTAAATTCTGGTGTTCTATTCCACAGTAGGGTAACTATAGATAACAAAAAATTTGTTTCAAAACAGCTAGAAGAGAGGATTTTGAATGTTTTCACCAAAAAGAAATAACAAATGTTTGAGGAGACAGATATATTTACCCTGATTGACATTTCACAATATATGTATTAAAAAATATGATACCCATAAATAAGTAAAATTTGTGTCTGTTAAAAATATAAATTTTTAAAATTTAAATAATATATTTCTCAAATGGTGAAACTGACCTTTATGTGAAAGTCAAATGATGAAAGCATGAATACTATAATTCTTCCTTATACTTTTTAAAGTTATGCTATTAGTATTCTATAATTAGATCCCATCAGTTCTTTCTTAGTGTTATTTAATCATAAATATTCATATCCATACAGATCATAACAGTTTTCAAGGTATCATTCAAAAAACGAATTGTAATTATATGTAATCAGTATTAATACAAGAATCAATTTTTGTATTTATTTATTTATTTTGCTGGGGATTGAACCCAGGAACGCTTAACCACTAAGCCACATCCAAAGCCCTTTTGTATATTTTATTTAGAGGCATGTTCTCGCTGAGTTACTTATGGCTTCGTTAAATTGCTAAGGTTGGCTTTGATCTTGAGATCCTCCTGCCTCAACCTCCTCAACCACTGGGATTACAGGTTTGCATCACCTCCCTGGCTGCTTTTATTTTGATAATAAAATTTTACACCAAGTAGAATAATTTTGTGTTAATGTATGAATATTTTATAAACTATATAATATCTATCATATTGACTCTCATTTCTAATTAAGTTATTCTCAAACTAAACAAAATGAATTGTGCAGCACATTGTATTCTAAAATTTTGATCTAAAAGCCAACTTCCTAAATTTAATGGATTCTTCACAACTCCTAATAATAATAAAATAATAAATAAAAGAATTTTGATCTAAAATCTTAAAACTCATTTGGATACTTTTACTTATTTTAATACATTGTAATGTGGAGAGATACTCCATTATATTAAAGTATACAAAAAGAAATCATTATATAAGTATATTTTTGTTAGTTACTGATACAACTTTCATTTTAGATTTTAGTTGATTATATGTACCACAATTTATTTAGAAATTAATTTATGATGTTCAAACATTGGTAGTATAATAGTTAGGCCAAGATATGGTCTCCCAAAAGACACTCATCTTAATTCTTTAGAATTAAGAATTGTTTTGGAAGAAAGGTCTGTGTACATATGATAAAGTTAAGAATCTTGAGATCAGACTATTTGTTGGATCTTAAATCTAAAGATAAATGTGCTTATGAGAGAAAAACAGAGGAAAAGTTAAGACCAGTAGAATATTTTACACAATAGGTAAAGACCATGAAGACAGAGATTGGAGAGTTGTGGTCATAAGCAAGGAGTGGGCAACTGTTAGAAGCTAGAAGAAGAATAGATTGAATTATTTCCTGGAGTCTTTGCAAGGGATGCAACTTTGCAGACACCTTGATTGCTCACCTCTGGCCTCCAGTATTGTGAGAGAATAAATTTTTGTTGTTTTAAGTCACCAAGCTTGTGGTATTTGTTCTGAAAACTCTAGGAAAACAGTATGCTCTCTAAAATACAAAACTGATTATTGTTCAAGTAACCTCCAATTTCCCCCTTTTTTCCCAGTTATTACTTTTATAACACCTTAGGGAACAAAATTTCCACCAGAAATGGATATGCCACCAAAATGGATGACTTCTGGCAATAAGGAAATATGCTATCTATAAATGTTAATTTTTTTTCATTTGTATCTGTCTTTCTCACTATGAACATTTTTATTTAGAGAGGGAAATTCTTTATTTTGGAGAAACATCCCATATATAGTAAGACTTTTAAAAGCATTTCTGACTTTTATCCACTGGATGCCAGAAGCAATTTCTCACTGGGACAGCCAAAATTGTATCTAGAGCCTGTCCAGTATCCACTAGTATATGAAATCTCCCCTAACTGAGGACTACTTTTAAAAGATTATCTGAAAATGTGTCTAGTATTTAGGACCAAATTCTCAGTGACTTCACCTTTATTGTCTAAAAAGGATACAACAGTTTCAACTATGAACATTCTCTTTCAATGTGCCTTTCATGTCTATGTTTTATCTCATGGATTTGGATACACTGGTGACTACACTGGAGCAACATGGTGTGTGATATGAAGGAAGATATATCTTTTTCCTGGTTCTTTTGAAAGTCTTATGATTAGAACTCATCCACCTGGTAGGACAAAGCTCAAACTGTTTGTAGAAAGATGTGTGGAGAGAAATCAAGGCCCCAGCATCCAGTCCTAGCAGAGCCACCTGGTAAACTCCAGTCCTATTTGGCAGCAATATGATTGAGCCACCTTAGAAGGAGATCTTCCAGCACTCAGTCAAATGACAGTAGATGATGTTATTTAACTCAGAAATATCCTGTCCTGGCCAAGGCCCTTCCAATTGCAAATTTTTGAACAAAATAACTCATTTTTTCTTAAAATGATAAACTATGGGGTGTATTGTTAATGTAGTGGCAGATAACAAGGTCATTATCCCTGTATGCTAAAATGCCTGATAAAAAGAATAAGGCAGTGAAAGAATATTTCTCGAATATTCAGTTTGACTCTCTTCTTCACTTCCTTGCTCCAACATATTCTCACTCTCTTCCTTTCCTTTCCTCTTCACTGTTTTTTATTGGATCTTCTTAGTTACACATAACAATAGGATTCATTTTAATAAAAGTATGGAATATAATTTGCTCTTATTCAGTCCCCAGTACTTCCCTTACCCTTTTCTACTCCCCTCCCATTCCCTTACTCCTATTCTACTGATCTTTTTGCTATTTAGAGTTTTTCTTTTTTCTTTTTAAATTTAGAGTCTTATAAATGTATATGATTGTCAGGAGTGGTGATTTGAATTATAGTCTCTGATTGTCCTGTACTGGAAAATTCCTGTGCAAAGGCACAGGTTAAGACCGCCCAGTTGCTATGATGATGCCCTTCTAAAAGGAGGTTCTGTGCTAGGCATGGTACTATCAGTCTCGACACCCAATTCAGACACCAGCTGCCAGGGATAGAGAATTATGAGCAGCAAAAAGATAATTATAATCGGGCTTTGTTTTTCAGTCTGCTTGCTTTGAAGAAACTTAGTAGTGAAATTAGTAGTGAAAAAATAAGAAGAAGGCTAATTAAATATTGATTTTTTTTCTGGGAAAATGTGGTGTTTTCTTTTTTTATGAGAAATTAGGTTGTTCTGTTGATGTATGATGTTATGTTAAGGTGATCTAAGGGTCTTCCAACCCTACAGGATTTCTGAATTAGAAGGAAAATATAATTTATAAATATTATCACATTAAATTTTCACATTTGTAAAGAAAATTTACTATAAAGGATTATATATTTTAATTTGTAGGATAAAGTAATATATAAAGAATATTTTACAATGAATAAATTACAAAGTTGAGTGATGCTGAATTATTTCTTTCCTGTGATACTGCCTATTTTTAAATTATAGAATAGCTTAAAGATTTTAAGTACATGTACATGCCTTTAAAAGACACCTGCCAAAATATCTTCTCTACAAATTAGTGTTTGTTACATGCTTATGTTATTAATATTTCTTTGTATGATAAAGTATATTCTATTCAAAAGGCCACATGCTTGGTATAGCTGTGAACATGCATCTTGTGAGTTTCAAAGGATCACAGCTGGGATCTTATTAGTAAATAAACTGAAAAAATATTACTACCCAACATTATGAAACATTTTTCCAAATCACAATAGTATATAGATTTTAAGTTGTTATTATTCCTAATAAGCATGGCAATGCTATTTTCTCTTTCTAGATGAAGAAGTAATCACCTAAATTGAAGAAATGATTTAAAATGAAGAACATAAATATTTGGTTTTTCATTATCTCTTTAAAACTTCTTTAATCACTACTCTTCTCTTTAATAGAATATCAACCCCACGATATTTACTTAAATTAAAAAAAATTCAGACACTTGAAACTTTGAAGCATAAGCTTTATATTGTCCTTTATTAAGCCATTTTCACCTTTTTAAAATAAATGCCATAACTTATTAATGTAATAGCACTGATTTTATGCTGTTAAAACATAACAGAAGGGAGCATGGGAATAATGGAGAAACTTGGTCAAAGTGGAGGGAAGGAAAGAGAATAGACATGGGTCCAGGAAAGATGAAGGAATGTGATGGACAACAATGCCCTAGGTTCATGTATGGCTTAACACATAGTGTAACTCTACATTGTATACAACCAGAGATGTGAAAAGTTGTGCTCCATTTGTGTACAATGAATCAAAATACATTCCACTGTCATGTAAACCTAATTAGAATAAATAAAAAGAAAAACATAATCAGCCCAGAACTAGCTCTGGGGACCCCTGAGGGAGCCCAGGTCCAGATCAGGCTCAGGATCACCACCAACATTCCCAGCCAGAGCTCCTGCTGACCTGTGGGAACACAGGTCCTGGCCAAGGACCACTTCTGGGGACCCCCAAGGGAGGCCAGGTTGAGGCCTAATACCACCTCTGGGGACCCTCATGGGAGATAAGGCCTAGATCAGGCCCAGGACCTCCCCCACCAGAACCCAGGCTTAAGTCAGGCACAGGATTGCCCCAGTAGACCTGTGTGAGAGCCCAGGCTCAGGATCACTCATGTGTAGAGTGGAGGTCTATGCTGTCACTCCCTTCCTGAATCTGGAGACATGGCAGCAGTTGCCATAACTCTCTCCATGTAGTAGCCTCCACCTTGTGAAAAGAGACAGGCTCTGGAGGCAGCTACCTGCTACAGCACAGCACACCATAGCACTGCATCTCTGAACAGTCAGCCCAACGCCATTATAAGTCCCACCCTTTGAGCCCCATCTCTGAAAGTGTTTGCATCCATCTTGAGCCACACCCACTGCTCTCTTGAGTTACCTCCATTACCACCACCACCATCTTTAGTTGCTATAGAGTTCCTCTAAGGACATCTGCCAGAAACTGGAAGTTAGCACCAAGGGAAAGTTCAGGTAATCTGCAGGGTCACTACAAGATTATAAGGTAGAAACTGCAATACCTCAGTTCAGCATTGCAAGAAAGGGAGACACATAATCAATATTAAAAAAAAAAAAAAACAAGGAAAGAAAGTGCCCCAAACAAACTAAGATATTACAATAATAGAATCAATTAACAGTATAGTTGATGAAATGTCAGAGAAAGAGTTCAGAAGGTACATAATTAAAATGATCTGCAAAATAAAAAATGATTTAAGTGAGCATATACAGGCAGAAATCAATAACTCCAACAAAGAGATAATAGAGCAAATAAAGGCAACCATTGATCATACCAACAAAGAGATATATAGAAAAAGATTACTTCAAAAAAGAAATAGAGAATGGGGAAAAATCATAAATTCTTGAAATGAAGGAAATAATAAAACAAATAAAAATCTCAGTAGAAAGCATAACCTGCAGACTTGATCACTTGGAAGACAGAGCCACAGGCAATGAAGACAAAAAGCAAGTTGTGCCACAAAGCAAGTCTTAGCAAATACAAAAAAAATACTACTCTGTATTTTTTCTGATTATAATGGAATGAAAATAGATATCAATGACAAAATAAAAAAATAAAAAATACTCCAACACCTGGAGACTCGATAATATGCTATCGAATGATGCATGGATAACAGAAGACATGAAGAAGGAGATTAAAAAAAATTCTTAGAGGTAAATGAGAACTCTGCCACAACATATCAAAATCTCTGAGACACTATGAAGGCATTGCTAAGAGGAAATTTCATTGCATTAAGCTCATTCATTAGAAGAAGAAAAAATCAACAAATAAACAATTTGACACTATATCTCACAGCCCTAGAAAAAGAGGAATAAATCAACACCAAAAGAAGAAGAAGACAGGAAATAATTAACATGAGGGCTGAAATCAATAAAATTGAAAACAAAAGAAAAAATTCAAAAATTGACAAAACAGAAATGGTTCTTTGAAAAAAATAAATAAAATTGACAAAACCTTAGCCACCTTAACAAAAAGGAGAGAGAAAACTCAAATTACTAAAATTTGTGTTGAGAAAGGAAATATCATGACAGATACTATTGAAATACAGAGGATAATTAGAAGCTAGTTTGAAAATTTATACTGCAGTAAAATAGAAAATTCTGAAGACACAAACTTCTACAGACATATGACCTACCAAAATTGAACCAGGAGGACATACACAACTTAAACAGATCAATTTCAAGCAAGGAAATAGAAGACAACATCAAATGCCTACCAGCCTAGAAAAGTCCTAGAAAACTCTCAGCTGAGTTTTATAAGACCTACAAAGAAGAATTAATACCACTACTCCTCAAATTATTCTATGAAATTGAAAAGAAGGGAACCCTACCAAACTCATTCTATAAGGTTAGTATCACCCTGATATCAAAACCAGACAGAAGCTGGGCGTGATGGCGCAAGCCTGTAATCCCAGCACTTAGGGAGGCTGAGACAGGAGAATCATGAGTTCAAAGCCACCCTCAGCAATGGTGAGGCACTAAGCAACTCAGTGAGACCCTATAAAACACAAAATAGGGCTGGGGATGTGGCTCAGTGGTTAAGTGCCCCTGAGTTCAATCTCCAGTACCAAAAAAGAACAAACAAAAACAAAACCAAAACAATAAAAAAACAGACAGAGACACATCAAAGAAAGAAAATTTCAGACCAATATCCTTGATGAACCCAGATGCAAAAATTCTCAATAAAATTTTGGCAAATCACAAAGAAAAACATATTCAAAAAATAGTGCACTATGATCAAGTAGGGTTTATTCCAGGGATGCAAGGTTGGGTCAATATATGGAAATCAATTAACATAATCCATCAAATCAATAGACTTAAAGACAAGAATCATATGATTATATCAATTGATGCAGAGAAAGCATTTGACAAAATACAGCACCCTTACATGTTCAAAACATTAGAAAACCTAGAGATAGTAGGAACATACCTCAACATTGTAAAAGCTAGCTATGTTAAACCCAAGGCCAACATCATCCTAAATGGAGAAAAATTGAAAGCATTCTCTCTAAAAACAAAAACAAAATAGGGATGCCCTCTCTCACCACTGCTCTTCAACATAGAAACTCTAGACAGAGCAATTAGACAGATGAAAGAGATTAAATGGATATAAATAGGAAAAGAAGAACTCAAACTATCATTATTTGCCAATGACATGATTCTATACTTAGAGGCTCCAAAAAATATCACTAGAAAATTTCTAGAATTATAAATGAATTCAGAAAAATAGCAGAGTATAAAATCAATTCCTATAAATCAAATTCATTTGTATACATCACTGATGAATCCTCTGAAAGAAAAATTAGGAAATATACCCCTTTCACTATAGCCTCAAAAAAGATAAAATACCTGGGAATCTATTTAACAAAAGAGAGGAAAGACCTCTACAATGAAAACTATAGGACACTAAAGAAAGAAATTGAAGAATGTCTTAGAAGATGGAAATATCTCCCATGTTCTTGCATAGGCAGAATCAATATTGTCAAAATGGCCAAACTACCCAAAGTACTAAACACATTCAATGCATTTCCAATTAAAATCACAATATTGTTCCTTATAGAAACAGAAAAAGCAATCAGAAAATTTATTTGGAAAAATAAGAGACTCAGAATAGCCAAAGCAATCTTTAGCAAGAAGAGTGAAGCAGGAGGCCTCCACAATACCAGAAATTAAATGATACTACAAAGCAATAGTAACAAAAGTGGCATGACTTTGGCACAAAATACAAAAGAAGACCAGTGATACAGAATACAAGACACAGAGACAAATCCATGTAAATACAGTTATCTTACACTAGACAAAGGTGCCAAAAACATACATTGGAGAAAAGATAACCTCTTCAACAAATGGTGCTGGGAAAACTGGAAATATATATGCAGCAAAATGAAACTAAACCTCTATCTCTCACCATGCACAAAACTCAACTCAAAGTGGGTCAAGGACTTAGGAATTATACCAGAGACTCTTTGTCCAATAGAAGAAAAAGTAGGTCCAAACATTCATTACGTCACCTAGGCCCCTTCTTCCTTAACAAGACTCCTAAAGCATAAGAAATAAAATCAAGAATCAATAAATGGAATGGATTAAACTAAAAAGCTTCTCAGCAGAAGAAACAATCAAGGAGGTGAAGAGAGAGCCTACATTTTGGGATCAAATTTTTGCCATGTGCACATGAGATAGAGCACTAATCTCTAGGATATATAAAGAATTCAAAAAACTTAACATCAAATAAAAACAAACAAACAAAAAAACAACCTAATCAATACATGAGCTAAGGAGCTGAACAGACATTTCTCAGAAGAAGTATACTATCAATCAACTAACATATGAAATACTGTTCAACATCTCTAGCAATTAGATAAATGCAAATCAAAACTACTCTAAAATTTCATCTCATGTCAGTCAGAATGGTAGTTATCAAGAATACAAATGACAATAAGTGTTGGCAAGGATGTGGAGGAAAAGGCACACTCCTACATTGCTGGCAGGACTGCAAATTGGTGAAATCAATCTAGAAAGCAGTATGGAGATTCCTTAGAAAACTTGGAATGGAACCACTATTTGACCCAGCTATCCCACTCCTCAGTTTATACCCAAAGGACTTAAAAACAGCATGCTACAGTGATGCAGCTCAATTCACAATAGCTAAACTATGGAACCAACATAGATACCCTCTAGTAGATGAATGCATAAAGAAACGGTGATATATATATACACAATGAAATATTACTCAGCAATAAAAAAGAATAAAATTATGGCATTTGCAGGTAAATGGATGGAGCCAGAGAACATCATGATAAGGGAAGTAAGCTAATCCTCCCAAACCAAAGGCTGAATTTTCTCTCTGATTAGTGAATGCTGATCCATAATGGGGGCGGAGGTATGCAAGAATGGAGGAAATTAGGTCAAAGAGCAGGGGAGGAGAGGAGAAGGGACATGGTGGCAGGAAAGATGGTGGAATGAGATGCACATCATTGACCTAGTTACATGTATGATTGCACATGGTGTGCAACTACATCATGTACAACCTGAAAAATGAAAACTTATGCTCCATTTGTGTACAATGAACCACAATGCATTCTGCTATCATGTATACCTAATTAGAATAAATAAATTAAAGAAATAAAAATTAAAAAAGACAAAATAACTATTCTTTAAATAGAAAAAAACATAATGGAAGAAAATATCATAATCTAATGTTATTTACCTTTGCTTTTTTTAAGTGTAAGGACACACTTTCTCTCCACAGTTTGTTTGTTTGTTTGTTTTTTGGTATTTTCATGTTTAAGAAAGAGGAGGTAAATAACAATATTAATTCCTTAGCATGTTTCCACCTCCACCCCAAAGAGACACAGTAGTGAATATATAACTACTATATTCACAGTAGTGAATATATAACTACTTCTAGAAACAACAACACAAATTTTAAAAAGACATGTAATAGAAAATTAAACTGACTTCACACATATTTTCATATTAAAGCAAATAGAAAGATAGAGATGGCTGTATCTTGACATGCCTGTGTGTGTATATGTGTGTCTCTTGTGTGTGTATGTCTATTGACTATATATGCATGCCTATGTTTTTGTATAGGATTGATTCCAGAGCTCCTTCTTTTAGTCCATAAGGAAATTCTCAGATGATTTACTTTCAAAACAAAGTATTTCCTGAATATTGTAGTATAGAATATTAGTCCATTGAGATATTAATATATGTTTAGCTTTTAAAAGTAGATGCCTGGTCAAAGAATAGTGGAGATGATTATTTTTAAAATATACATATTTGTTTTTTTTTAAATTTTTTAGTTGTAGATGGACACAATGTCTTTATTTTATTTATTTTTGTATGTGGTACTGAGGATTGAACCCAGTGCCTCACACATGTGAGGCAAGTGCTCTACCACTGAGCCACAACCCCAGTCCTACATATTTTTTAATAATAAAAGGTATCAATGTTGTCAATTGAATGAGGTGCTCTATGATGTCTAAAATAAATAACATTCCTAAGCTTTCTTGACCATAAAGTATGCCACAGATCATCTGATAGGGCCTATGTTCTGAAGAATTCACTTCAAAAAATGAAGATGTTGGTAATCAAAGAGGCTAATCTGAGAATCTAACTCAGAATTCTGTGAGTACACAACTCCTGAGCAAAATCACTGTGACTTAACCAGAAATTGAAAACAATGGTAAATACTTTATTAGACACCTTAAAGCACATCAAATGGATTTAGAATATTTGCCATTTGTGTAAAAAATGATAAATGATATCTTAATAGTAAGTCAGTTACCTATGTTTTCAATGATGACAGGATAAAGGTGATGTTAGCAAATAAAACCCTCATAGGAAGAGATTGTTTTTTCTCTGGAAATGTCAAAGAGCAAGGTCAAAGATGGTAAGAATGTGTTTGAGATGGTACAAGCAATATTTTAAAATATGGTAAAAATTTTTCAGTTTGATTTCAGGCATATGGGTTGTTTTACTTGCCTGAAGCATTGAATTATGAACAACTGGTATTTTATCTATTACTTTTCAATTTTAATTTCATGCTCATCAATACCTATTTTTCAGAATTTCTTTTGGAAACAATGGTGCTTAGATGCTTAACATAGTGTTCATAGTTAATACAATGCAAATGCTTCTTTGGTAGATTAATAAAAAACATCAGAGACTTAGAGTGTGTTTTCATTTTATATTTTCGTCACATTCATCTTTGTTATGAGTTTTTAAATGGGCAATCACATTTATGTGTAATGTCACAATATTTTTCATCCAGAAAATATATATCTTTCTTTGACTGTTTAAATACCTTTGCAGAAGTTCATAAAATGCTTCAAGAGAAATTATAATTTCATTTCAATATGTATTAGTCTGTCATTCATTGTTCCAGAAAAGGAGTTATGCTCTAACTCTATATACCATATATAGACATTCATCTTAGATCATAAAGGCAGAAGGCAGTTGGAAAAGATGAAAGATCTCCAAGTTTACTGAATACTGCAAAATCAGACTAGAGAGTAGTTATCTAAAAGTTATCTCCAAATCACTTTTCATTGCAAAGAAAATCACATTGACTGACATAATACTTTGACCATATTAGTGCAAACTATTTTCATTTATTTTTAAGTTTATTTATTTTTTCTTGCATTAACAAATTTAGATGTTATAATAGGAACACTTCAAAAAACAAGTGAGCTCTGTCCTGGAGGAGAGGTGGGGATACATAATACATCCAGACTATGGATGGAGGAGGGTTGAGGAAACATTTGAGGATCCAAATTCTCAGAGACTAAGATTCACTGGACCTATTTATAGAAAAGAGAATTCTCCTTCCCCATCCCCCATCACAATGTTAGCAATACTCAAGTAAAACTAACAATGAAACACACCAGGAAGAGTGATCTTACATGCACAGTCTTTCAAAACCTATACTAACTACACATGTGAGGCATGAGCCCTTGGGCATGCCCCAACTTTCCATGGGTGGTGGAGACAAGGGAAGTCCCATAGCAGCAAGAGAGAGGTGAATAAGGTCAATTGCTGAGCATACTTGGTCTTTTCTATGCGTAAAATATTTGTGCTTGATTGTGTGGTGTTTTCTTTGGTTACTCCTCAACCAAGATAGAATGGGTAGCGAGTTTTGGACTTGAATTATTTTTGGGTGACATAGTGATGACTGTTTCTATCTTCCATGTAGTTAAGTACTATTCTAGCATTGGTAATCGGTACAGTGTTCTGAATCACAAAACAGATCAGGGAGAACAAAAAAAGATAAACACCTGTACCAATATTTGTATTTGCATCTAATACATTTATCCTAGTTTTTACATCCACTCTTAAACATGTGTGATTTCAACAATCACAAAAACAAAAACAAAAACAAAATTTGACACAGAAGACATGATCTGTCTACAAGACAGTCTGAAATTGAAAACCAAGGTCATACTCATTACAGACAGTATTATGAGACAGAGAATTTTAATAAATATCATTCAAATGTTAAAGATTCTAATGAAGCAGTTTTCAGACAACTTGCAAGACCACATTGATAGTTTAAGTGATGAGATAAAACAGTTATGAATCAAATGGAAATAGTAGAAATAAAAATGCAGAAGCCAGGGGCAGTGGTGCACACCTGCAATGCTAGCAGCTCAGGAGGCTGAGGCAGGAGGATCATGAGTTCAAAGCCAGCCTCTGCAAGAACAAAGAATTAAGCAATTCAGTGACACCCTGTCTCTAAATAAAATGTAAAATAGGGCTGGGAATGTGGCTCAGTAGTCAAGTGTCCCTCAGTTCAATTCCTGGTACCAAAACTATATATATATATATATATATATATATATATATATATACACACACATATATATACGTATACATACATACACACAAATATATATATACTATATATATATAAACAATATATATATACAAACAATATATATATATATGAAGAGAACAAAGAATTTTGTAATTGGAGTCTCAGATAATGAACAAGAATAAAGAAGAGCAAATAATGTCTGGTTCAAAATCAGTGTTAAACACAAAAAATGCAGGTGTATGAAGTACAGAGAATAATAAACAGGGTAAAGACTCACAACGTTTATAAAAAGGCTTATTATTTTCAAAATGATGAAATATGAAGGCAAAGAAAAATTAAAAGTCAACAAGATTAAAAAAAGACATATAACATATATGTGTTTTATAATTCTTTATAAGAATAATTAAAGCATTGTAGTAAGCTTATTTTCAGAAACCTTACAAGCAAAATTAAGAAATAAGAAATTTACACCTATGAGATTACCCTTCAAAATGTAGGATAAAGAAAGATTATCCAAAACAAGTAAAATAAGGAATTTTTTTACTAGAAGATCTTTCTAAAAGAAATGTTAAACATTTCTCTCAGAGTTAAGATGGGAACTTGAATTCACAATTATAAAATGTGCATTGGAAAAGGAAAAAATGAATGTAAAATAAAATTCATGGTACTGAGGACTGAACAGGGGTATTCTACCACTGTGCTATATTCCTAACTCTTTTTTCTTTTTCTTTTATTTTGAAACAGAGTCTTAATAAGTTGTAGAGACTGTCCTCAAACTTGTGATCATCCTGCCTCAATCTCCTGAGTCATTGTGATTATAGGTATGTTCTGCCATATCTATTTTCTTTTCTTCTTTTCAATTGCTCTGAAAGGTTTTTCTTTGGTGAGGGAGGAAATATTTCAATGTATTTCCCAGGTTGGCCTCAGTCTTTTGGGCTCTAGGAAATCCTCCTGCCTCAGCCTCCTGAATATCTGTAACTATAGGCACATGTCACCACACTTTGTTCTTAAAAGAGTTTTGAATTCAAAACAGTAATCTATTTGTCTTTAGAGAATGCATATAGGTAAAAACATATGATAATGACATAAGGGATGGGAGAAAAAACAAGAAGATATACTTTTATAATTTTGTATTTTTTCATATTATATGTGAAGCTGATATATATATATCAAAGTATACTCAGTTTATATAAAAGTAGACTCAGTTTCTTTAAAATGTGGATCGTATACATAAGGCAACACAAAATATTTTAATATATCAATAATATATCAAAGGAGATAATATGAGTCATAGAACTTGTTCCACTAAATGGGGACAGCATTAAAAACAACAAAGAAGTTTTAAAAATAGTAAACCATTAGAATAAATAGAAAACATTTATGAAGATAATAAATTTCACAAATTATTTCAATAAATATTTTAGATGTGAACAATCTAAATATACAAGATAAAGACAGAGACTAATATATTAGATAAAAAAGGAAAATAAGTTAAGACTATGTACAAGAAATCATGTTAAATATAAGAAAACATGGGTTAAAAGTGACTATCAGGCTTATTGAAGGGAAGGGTGTTTGACTACCAAGGGTATCTAAATGGAAATTATAAAATGATGGAACTTTTTGTGGTAGTTGATTCATGACTATGTATCTGTCAAATTTGACTAAAATATACCACAAGAGTGATGTTTTCTTTATGCACACCAGGAATATCAAGCAAGATGTGAGGATCCAGAATAGAATACAAAAATTGACAAATAAATTTATATTAAATACTATAAAAATAAGATTGGTAAATCAAAACTCATTCTCAGTGAACAAATTTTTGGACAAATTAGATGAATATTTTGATTAAAAACAATATCAATAAGAGCATATAAGTATGATAAAATCTGCTACTAAGACTCTCTGAGGATAAAAAAATAAAACAATATTTCCCAATTAATAATTAATTAGAAAAATCAAAGAAGAAAATAGTAGTGCTTGAAATCCAAGGAAAGACCTGAAAGACAAAATGGAAGAAATAACTCCATTTATAAGGAGTTTTTTAAAAGGTTTAAATAAGTGAAGAAAAACTCATAGAGAGCTAAAAATCATGAAGGAAAATATATCTAGAAGATAGAGCCAGGGTAATTACATGAGAGTCATAATTACCAAAGGAAGAAAAGGACAATTTCAAAGTGAATTGAACAAAAATCAAATAATTGGGGGGAAAAAACCTCTCTTGGAAATATTTATCTGTTACTAAGACTAAAAGTTTATATGAAAACAGAAGAAAACCAAAACAATGGAAAGGATAGATAAACTTAAATCTTTTAAAACTAGAAAAAGCCCTCAGAATTGAATTTAAGATGTAAACGATAAATGTAAAAGGAGAGGGGATGATTGTAGTAACAAAGAAACGGGACCAATTAAAGAAAAAGAGGATTTTCAGTAATATTTAACTCAACAAGCAAAAGGAAATGATTAATTATCTAACAGTACAGACAGTTTGAAAATGCTGCCCTGAGAATGCAAAATGGTGCAATCACTATGGAAGCAGTACGGAGATTCCTGAGGAAACTTCAAATGGATGGAACCACCATTTGACCTAGGTATAGGTCTACACCTATACCCTAGGTCTATACCCAAAGGACTTAAAATCAGCATACTACAGTGATGCAGCCACATCAACATTTATAGCAGCTCAATTCACAGTAGCTAAGCTATGGAACAAAACTAGGTGTCCTTCAACATATGAATGAATAAAGAAAATGTGATATATGCACAGAATGGAATTTTACTCAGCCATAAAGAAGAATGAAATTATGGCATTGCTGATAAATGGATGGACCACCATGCTAAGTGGAACAAGCCAATCCCCAAAAACCAAAAACCAAATTTTCTCTCTTATATGCAAATGTTGACACACAATTGTTTATTGTGTGGACTGTAGGGGGGAATAGAAGTTCATTGGATTAGACAAAGGGGAATAAAGGGAAGGGAGGAGATGGAAATAGGGAAGATAGTGGAATGAATTGGGCATAACTTTGCTGTGCTCATATATTAATACACTACCATTGTGACTCTGCTTCATGTATAACCTCATGAATGGGCTCCGAATTAGAATAACTTATACTCCATGTATGTATAATATTTTAAAATACACTCTAGTGTCATGTATATCTAAAAAGAACAAATAAATAAATGCTGCTCAGAAATTATATTATTTTTCAGAAGTTTTTGATACCTTATTCCACCAGAAATCTTTCTGCTCTTCTTCGTTAAGGCTGAAGAACTTGCTTCTTAATTCCCTCAGAACATGGATGTCCCCAATAGGACTTCTAAAATTGCTGCCACAATCCCTGTGCTCATATTCTTAGTGTCCTTCCCCATGTATTTCTCATATTTGAACCCTTTGAAAGAGGATTTACCTAGGAATATCCAACCATATCATCTGGTTGAATCAATCATCAAATATTAACATCTTTAAAATAAATAGATTAAGTTTTCCTAGATGACCCAAGGAAATAATATACCTTTGAATAATTACTTTTTCTAGGAATTTCTAAAAACAGCTTATAACTGCCATAAATGAAGTATATATATATATATATATATATATGTATAAATATATATATGTATAAATATATATATGTATATACATATACACACACACACACACACACACATGATTTATTTGTTCTATACTCTTATATTATATATATGTGAATCCTGAGAGATAAATAGGAGAAAAGGCAAAAAGGATTGCAATTGTTTTTGTAAATGGGAGGTAATTACGTTGATTTGAAAGGTGATTCAAAAAGCACATGGAAGTATGTCATTTTAATTATGTCATGTTTCTTTCTTTCTTTTTATTGCTGGGGGGTTGGCTACCAGGAGTTGAACTCAGGGGTACTTGCCCACTGAGCCACATCCTCAGCCCTATTTTGTATTTTATTTAGAGACAGGGAATCACTGAATCGCAACTCACTTTTGCTGAGGCTGGCTTTGAACTCAGGGCCCTCCTGCTTCAGCCTCCTGAGCTGCTGGGATTACAGGCATGCGCCATCACACCCAGCCATGTTTATTTCTTGTTAGCCTTTTATCCCTTTATTTTCATGCCTCCACTTTCATTTTTCTGTCCTCATCACAATTCTGTTACCATTTGCCACATTTTCAACTTTCCATATCTTTCTCCATATTCAAATGATGATAGATAAATACAAAGACCACAATACCAAATACTTCATTTATGTTACCGAGATTCAGTTCTAAATGTTTTACTAAATATTACCTCATTTAAGGTTTGGAATAACTCTATCAGTTAGGTGTTTTCTATCACCTGTTTTCCACATGGATGGAAAAACTAAGTAATAGAGAGGTGAAACAGCTGGGAAACTGTAGATTAAAATTCAAAGCAAGCTGCCTGTGCCCAGCATCTGTGTTTCTAACTACCAGATTCTGCTGCCCTTCATGGCCTCCTCACCAGGGAAACATGAAACATCCAACATTCCTCCAGAATGCATTCAAAGATATGTTGTCCTTTCTCATATGTTCATGCATAAGAAAAATTAGGGAAATCCTTTAATCAAATTGTGCATTATATTAGGTTAATAAAATGTACTTTAAGAAGAAAAGGAAGTATTGTTTTTTGAAGAGGGGAAAATCACTAATGGGCTAGATAAAATATTTATGGAGTTTTTATTAAACTGTCTCATTTAATTGTCTTCACTGATTTGACTAATTTTGTCTCTGGCAAATTACACTCTAAATTGTTGTTATTTTTAGTATCTGTTAAGTAAGACTTTCTAATGAATGAAATTTGGCAACTAGTAAGAATAAATAAGCACATTTTATCTCTATGGTAATATTGTATACACAAAAGGAAGCTCTCAGCATTGTACAAATTTAGCTTTTCCTCAAATATTTTATAAATGTAAAGGATTTTAGTATTTAAATAGGTATTATATAATAATATGTATGGTAAAATTCAAAATGTTGGTTTTAAAATTACATGGAAAAAATAAAACACGAGGTTTTATTAAAAAAAGAACAAACAGAAGATATATTAGATAGTTATATGTTTATATATGTAAATATGTATGTATAATATATATGCATATGTACTGCAAATAATTATGACACCACAGGGTATTATTGCTGGAAGGGATAATTGTATTTGATTTGTCCCCTACGGACCAACACAACCTTAGCATGTGCCAGTTTCCTCTTTATTTTCTATTTTGCTGGTACATCAATACTAGACAGGCCAATGTTCTTCCCATTCTGTTTTATCTTCCTGGAATAATGCTCATTTCACCTTATTGAATCTAGTTCACTTCTCTGGTCCAAATAAAAAATAATTTCTTTAATTCTATCATTTTTTTCTGAAATCTGAATGGATAAGGACTGATGATTCATTTTATGAACTTTATATTTCTCCTATGTAATTCTCAAGAAAAATAGCAAATTTTATTTATATGCACAATAATTTTGCAATGATATAATCCCCTCTATTACTTTGATATGATAATTATAAAAAATGATTACAGACAAGGGTTGCTAAATATAATAAATTTGTTTCATTGAAACTGGTAGTCCAGTTCTCAGTCTTGAAAGCTAGTTGGTCAAAACTGATGTGTTGGCAGGTTTGGTTTCACTTGTGTTTGCAGGTGCCTTCCTCTGACTCTGTCTTCCCATGACCTTTCCTGTGTGTGTGCCCAGCCCAGGAGTCTCTTTTTGCATCCAAATTTCCTCTTTGTATAAGTACACAAGTCGTATTTGATTAGGGTTCCACATTAATAGCTTCATATTAATTTAACATTCATTTAAATATATTATCTCAAAATATAGTTATATTCTGAGGTTGTGAGATTAAGGCTTCTGCATATGAATTTGGGAAAGAAGGTCAAAACTCAAGCCAGAATAATCCCCATCAAATTGATCTTCATAATGAGGTAGTAAATGTCTATCTTCCAAATCTTATTTGTTGGATGACTGAATTTTAAAAAGTACTATATAAATGATCATTGCCCCATATGTGAAAATAAGTTGTGATATCACTTTTATTTGCAATATCAAAATCAGGCTCACTACCTTACCCTTGAATTTAACAGCTTTAAATCAATTAGAAATATATTCACAATGTAAGATAAGAATGGTCATTTATAAGTTGACTATAATATTAATGTCACTAAGATGATAGTTTTTTTGTCATTTCTTATTTTATCTATTAAGGGTTTTTAAAAGGAATATCATCAAACAAAAAATTGCTTTGATTTTATTATATCAACTCATATGTTCTTCAGCTAGGTTTCAGAACTTGGTTCCTTCAGAGACTTAAGTTAATGCTCTTCCTGAGTATCTCACTGCCAGCAGATAATCCTTATCTTGACATAATATCGCATAGCAGATTTTACATGAATATTGGCTATTTAGAAGCTTTTATATTTATTTTTATTTTAAAAATATACAAAGGAAAATTATATTGAAACGCACATAGGCATGTATTTAAAAGAATCCCAAAGCACCATAAAGTAATGAATGTATAAATTATATGAAATAATCATGTGTACATGTATCTTGAGTAAACTTTTTATTGCCACATAACATTTATACAGAAAAGTATATAAAGTGTAAATTTACAGTTCTGTGCATTTTTATTAAGTCACTAATGTATCCAGCACCTAAATGAGAAATAGAACCAGTTCCTTGTAATACCTCCTTTGATTAATAATCTTCTAAAGTAACAATAATGCTGACTTGTATCTCCATGGATGCATTTCTACAGATTTCAAATATCATGCATTATGGCTCTTACAAGTGTAGTTTGAACTGCAAGCATTTACTTAGGACTACGCTACTGAATCCATCCATGTTACCATACATAGTAATAATTTGAATGGTGTTCCACTGAGTAAATATGTTTTTATTTGCCCATTTGAGGTTGATGAATAATGGGGATGTTTTACTTTACCTTATTTCAACTAAATGATACTGTTGTAACTCCTATACATTTTCTATGGCATAAATACGTTCAACTTCTATTAGTAGAATTTCTATGTCATAATATTTGCATATTTTCACTGTATGTTAAACTCTGTTGAACATTTTTCAAGGCAGTAGTACAGTTTACATTTGGCATTCTTTCTTGGGATACTCACCTTTACCCACACACCATATTTTGCACTCTCACCTGACAGCATGCAGTTAGCAAAGTATGAGTGAGAAAACCCTCAGAAGAATTCAATTCCCAAACAGTATGATGTCCCAATTCATGCCAAATGGAGAAGAGATGTGGTCCCTGCCAAAACTTGCTCCGATTGCAGATTTTTAATAAAAGAACTACCACATTTTGATCCACTAAGTATTGATTTGGTTTGTTTATATCGACTGATAATCAGAAAGTAGGAAACTCACTGAATTTATACATAGACATGAAGATGATAATAAGGAACTAGTCAAAAGACATCATAGTTTTATCATTTGAAATATGTCTACATAATAAGATATTTGATAAATGTGTAACTATAACAACTCAACAGATATTTATTTTGTTATATTTCAGTAAGATACTTAAGGGGATGCAATCAATTACTCAAAGTAGATTATCTTAATTAAATAATCATTTTGTATCAGCAAATTGATAGGGACTATAAAATCCTCTTTTACCTTATACCCTAAAGAAGAAAAAATAGAAAATGAGGCCTGGCTCACTTTCACAGTGGCTCATGACTGTGATATTAGTGGATCTGGAGACTGAAACAGGAGGATCCTGAGTTCAAAGCCAGCCTCAGTAAGAGTAAGGTGCTAAGAAACCCATTGAGACCCTGTTTCTAAGTAAAACACAAAATAATGCTGGGGATGTGGCTCTGTGGTTGAGTGCCCCTGAGTTCAATCCACAGTACCTCCCCATAGTGAACAATTACATATGTTATATTTAAATGTTTTGAAAGCCAAAATTAATTCCACTAGTTGTATATTTAAATAGCAATTGTGATAACCAAATATTTTACTTATAAAAATGTTTTTCCTTTTTTGAAACAAATGCACCTTCATGTTTCTAAAAATATGTACATTAATCCAAACTTGAAGATTATGTGACTTGTTCAGCATTCTTTAGTCTGCATTAAAATAATTCATTACTTTATTTTTCAAAATACACTACAGAAATATGCCTTTCATGAGCTGGAATTATATCAAAGAGTTGAAAAATTTTAGCCCAAAACAAAGTCATTTTTATCTCAAATTCTTTATCTCAAAAAAGACACTAAACTGAAAAATTTCTAATTTAAAAAATAAACATGACTGACATTTTAAAATAAATATCAATGAAGTATAATTGAAAAATACAATGTTAGCATTTTAAGTGTCCATGTTGATGATTTTTAGCAAATATACGTGTATATTTTTAGCAAATATGTGTACATAATGAGCACTACAATCAATATATGTAATGTTTCCATAACAACAAAAAGTTCCCTTGTGTTATTTCCTTGTCTTTCCCCTATATACATACCCAGATTCAGGCAGCTACTAATGCTTTATCACCATAGATAAAATATTACCTAGACTTACATATAAATGGAGTATGTTTGGTTTCTTTTGATCTTATAAGCTTTTTGAGCTTTGAGATTAGTATATTCTGGAGAATAGTGTTGGATTCCATGTGTGTCAAACTGTAGAAGAAATCAATATACTACTTTCCCAAAGTGATTCTATTCTTTTGCGTTCATACTGGGAATATTTATCAGGCTAATTCTCTTTGCCAACACATAGTACTCTCAGGTTTTTTTTTTTTTTATTACTAGCCATTATAGCATAATGTAGTATGTCATGTGGCATAATGTTATTTGTAGTGTGTTGTAGTATTTCTTCATAACTGTAAAGGGCATTTGCCTGGTGACTGATGTCACTGTACATATTTCCATACCTTTACTGTCTGTGTATGCTATTGTATGAAGCATCTGTTCAGATGTTTTAAACAATTTTATTATCATTTTTCTTTTTATTATGAATTTGCAAAAGTTTTAAGTATTTTGGACACAAATAATGTGTCAGATACATGTACTGTGAAAGTTTCAATCTGTGGTTTCACTTTTCACTTTATTAACTGTCTATTTCTAAGCAGAATGTTGTTATCAGTGAATATTTATTTTTATCATTCTTCTTCTATGGTTTGGACTTTTACTTTTTGTATTTTATATTTTGCTTACCTTATGGTTGTGAGGGGGATAGCCTCAGCCGGGTACCAAACTCCCTTTCGGCCAGCGAGTGAGGAGGGGGCACCCCGAGGGTCTCCGGTGGGGGTCGAACTGAGAGAGGAAGGCCGCCTGGCCCAATTCAACATGAACCAGGGGGTCTCGTCTGAGCAAGTACCGATTTATTGAGGGGGTTCACAGGCTTATATAGGAAGGAGGGTCCAGTGGTGTCCGGTTTCTAAGCTAGAGATGCGGAAGGGGCTGTCCACCTGGAAACAGTATAGGGTCACTCGGCTAAAGCAGTATGGGAGCAGAGGTCAGCTGATAAAAGCGTGGGGAGGTGGCTTCTCAGGGCAGCGTGGTCAGTACTGAGCTGACAGCTCAGCGCCATCTTGTGGCACGCCCCCACATATGGTCATGAATATTTGTTCAATGTTTTATCCTAGGAACATAATAGGTTTAGGTTGTATCCTTAGTTCTGTTTTCCACCGTGAGTGTATTGGGATGTATGTGTATATATATATATATATATATAAGGTGAGAGATAAGGATTAGTATTTTTGTCATTGTAATATATGGAGTTTTATTACTTTTTTAAAAACAGACTAATTTTAGCCATTGGATTAAGTAGTTCTTTTTGTCATGAATGTATGAAACTATTTCAGACTTTTTTTTTTTTTTTGGTACCAGGGATTGAACTCAGGGGCACTTGAACACTGAGCCATATCTCCAGCCTTATTTATTTAGAGACAAGGTCTCACTGAGTTGCTCAGTGCCTCGCTTTTACTGAGGCTGGCTTTGAACTCCAGATCTTCCTGACTCAGCCTCCTGAGCCGCTAGGATTACAGGTTTGTGCCACCACACCCAGCTATTTCAGACTTTGATGTATGATCAATCTATGTTTCTATTCTTAATAAAATCAAATTTTTTGATTAAAATAGCACAATAATAATTTTTAAATCAGAATGTTTGCTCAATTTTGTTTTTGTATTCCTACATAAAATTTGCTATTTTATTTTTGCATAAAAGCCTTGTTTGATTTTGACTGGGATTGTGTAGAATCTATACTCAATTTGAGGGCATTTGTCATGTTGACAATATCAATGTTTGGGTTCATTTTATCGATGTCTTCAATAATTTCTCCAGCAATGTTTTAAAGATTTCAAGTCTGAATCTTGAACATATTTTATTAATTCTTCTGTATGTTATTGTCAACTACATCTTAAAAAATCTTGTCTTTATTATGTAGGATATAATCCTTATTCTACATTTTTCTTACATAGTGTGACATTTCTCATTAACTCACTGAATTCCCTGTCTAATTCTAATAGCTCTTCTTTTATTTGCAGTTTTTTTAGAATACATATATTTGTTTCTTGGTATGTCTAGAAAATTTCACTTCATGCCAAAGATTATAAATATTTTGTTAAGAGCTTAAATATTTAAATATTATGGTTTTCATTATATAAGGTAATTTGCAGGCTTTTGGCTGGTAAATTATTTGCAGATCAGTGTGATTCTTATGTAATTTGTTTTAAACTTTGTTAACACAGGACTAAAATACATATGACTCCAAGGATATTTTAGCCTTATATTGAGTGTGCTTCATTAAGATTGTGTATTGAATTTCCCAGTTGCAGCCATCTTGTCTGGACAAGCTCAAAAGTCTTTCCAATCACTGTAAGCTCTAGCAACAGCTCCACTTACAGTTTCCCATCTTCCCCCCTTTCTGTTGGGGAGGCACTTTTTACACAATGTTTCTCTGCATATCTCTGATGCTCTTTTTCTATGTATCTCCTTGCGAGAACTCCTCTCTGTAACTCATAGCTGCTTCAGATTCCCTGAATGCCAATTACATCTTTTAAGTTATGGAGACTTCTAAGCTCTTTCTGAGTACCTGCTTCCTGTCATTGAATTCCTGAAATTGCCTCCAAGCATACAATCAGAGTGATTGTACATTATATATCCCCTGTTGCCTTCTCATTGGCCATTACCTGGCAATTACAATTTTGCAATGTACTCTAAAGATAACTTCATATAATTTTCTAATTATTTTTGATGTGAGCACAGTTGTGAATACCTTATTCCAGGCTGAATAGCAAGACCCAAAATACATTTCATAGGAAAAAATTTCTACCAATAAGCTAAAACAAAATGTACTAATAATCTAGATTAATTGAATCATATCAAATTAATAAATAGGAAATAATATTTCATTTTAGACCAGTGTCACTTCAAACAAATGAGTATGTCTTAGAATGAACAAATAATTGTTCATTCTGTGTAAGTATACTGGTAAGTATACTAGTGTTTGTGTGTGTGTCTTGTGTATATGTATATTTTTGTGCTGGGAAGAAATTTCAATATTTTCTAATGTTATAAAATACTGCATTTAAAAAATGTTTAACACCTTGATGACAACATTGAATATATTTTAAAATAACATGGTGATCATAAAAATATATAACAAAGAAGTAAAAACTATTTATATTGTGTTTTGAGAAAAGATTAAAACACATAATATCTTCTTAGTGATGATAAAAATAAACCACAAAAAAGCAGTCTTACATTTTACAGAAAACAACCTGTCTCCCTAGTGACATACATGTACACAACAATTTCATTTTCTGATTTTTTTCCTATTATCTTTTGGTAACTGTGCTAACCAATTTATAATTATGTAAGGCTTAACTTGCTTATTTCAAACCAAGACCTGTATTAGTTGATCTCTCCAACTAGTATATCTAATATAACTATAGAGTAGAAAAAATCAAGAGCATATACACTATTTTCTAATTATATATTACAGTATAAAATATTTGCTTACATAGATAGATAAATGTTTATTGAAAAGTCCAATATAAGACAACCAGCTTTGTGTATTCAGAGTAAAACTGGAAAATTTTTGCCTTGTTGTGAATATGATAATCAGCTGCAGAAATTTTCTCTAAACTAAGTTTCTTTCCGTAGACTTCACACTTACTTTTATCCAACAGAATCATCTATTTTCAATAATGTCTTTTGTTACAATTGCTGGAAATATTATTTGCTACACTCATAACAGCACTTGAGCCAGCATATTGGAACAAATAATGTGCATTTCAGTAGTTACATATATTAACAAAGTGTAATATTCAAGATTTAGTATGACATTGAATTACAAGATGATTAAGAGATGAAGTTTATAACAAATGTGGAGAAATTTTAAATACTGATAGAAAATATACTTAATGACTGGAAGTTTATTCATAGTGCATCATATTCAACTTTACTGATACAGATGGCACATGTCAATTCATTTATCATTCTTTTTCATCAAACCAAGATAGTAATTTAAATATTTGGGAAGCTGGATATCATAAATGAAGGTCTATGTTTTTATTTTTTGTGTATTTACATACAATCACACATAATATTAATAGGAAACACAAAGGAGATAAAAGTAACATAAGTGAAAAATTATAGCAATACAGATTCTGGAAATTCTTTATGAAAATATTTTTAACATTCCCCAAAATATTTTCTAGATGGTGCTTCAAAAATCTATCCAACAGTGTTCATTTTTTTTGCACTGAGAAATAAGATACAGAGATATAATTATGCTCACATAACTTACTATGGACTGAATTGTGTCTAACCAAAATGCATGTGTTGAAATATTGACCTGCAGCGAGACAGTTAGTAGGGGAAAGAGAATTTAGAGAAGTTATTAAGGTCAAATAAGGTTATAAGTGGTGCCCTAATCTGTTAGGCTGGTACTCTTATGAGGAAAAAAAAAAAAAAGAGACTTGAAACATTCTTCCTTTGTTCACAGCTACACACAATAAAGGTCAGGTGAGGAAGGCAGCCTTCTACAAGCCAGGCAGACTTCCCCAGGCATCAGTCATTCTTAGCACTTGATTTTGGACTTCTAAACTCCAGAATTCTAAGAAAATTAATTTCTGTCTTTCAACTATCCAGTCTGTGGCATTATGTTGTTACAGTCCAAGAACACTAATACAGATTTTGGTACTACAAGTGGAAGGCTGCTTCCATAAGTACTTAAAAATGCATAAGTGACTTTGGTACTGGATAATGAATACAGACTGGACGAATTCTGAAGTGCACGAGGAAAACTTAGATCCTCTTGAAGTTATTATTGATAGAAATGTAAATGTTAAAAGTGGTTCTGATAGGTTCTCAAATGGGTGTGAGGAACATGCTATTGGAAAATGAAAAAAAATATATGATTATAATTGTAACACAGCAGAGAAACTGGTTTAACTGTGTTCTCACATATTCTGGAAGGTTGAACTGCTTAAAAGCAATATGTAGCTGAAGAGATTTCTGAGTACAGTTAAAGATATGGCCTTGTCTAGCTTTGTTACCTATAATAACATCATATGAGAGAGATTAAAGGAATCATTAAGTAAAGAACCAAATCTTGAAAAAGATTGGGGAAATTCTTAGTCTGTATTCCTAATATAAAAAATATGAGAAAATGTCTTCTGAAAAGAACTTCAAGGATATGGCTAGTCAATCACTTCTTTAGATTACACATAGCATTGATTAGCCTTCTCAGTAGAAGCCAGAAATAAAGGTGAGATTATATGATTATATGGGACACTCTCAGATGGGATTAAAAAGAACAGCAATGCAATAAAATAAAGACAGACCTTCCCACTTCTGGAATTCTACAGGATGAACCAATGGAGCTCTTTGGTTGTTAGCATGCTTTATCTTTTAAAAAAAGGGAAGACTGACTCTGAAACCCTGATTCAGAGGTTATCAGGGCTGTCACTGCCACCAAGGAGCAAGCCTTTTCCCTCCTTAGTTTCAGTAGGCCAGGAGGCTCTTGCCAAGTACCTTCAAGACAGGTCACCACAATTAACCACCACAGTTGTCCTGGAGCCAGACCATCAAGTCAAAAATAAATGTGTTGATACTCCAAAGTCCGGTGGAAGTATCTAGATTAGGTTTGTACTTGTTTGGGACACATCATCTCCTTTCTGATTTCTCTCTTTCTAAATGGAAATGTATTTCTTATCCCTGTTCCACTTTGGAAGCACACGACTTGTCTGGTTTTATAAGTTCACAGCTGGCAAAGAATTTTTCTTCAGTTTGAATCACGCAGCAATTCTTACCCATAACAAATTTAGATGATGTTTAGGAGAAACTTTGGACTAAGAACTGATGATAGAATGGGTTAAGACATGACTATTGGGATGGGGTGCATGTATTTTTCATGTGAGAAAACATAAATTGAGGGATAAAGAACATTATGTAATGTATTTATGCCCCCCAATTTAATTGAAATCATATGAGGATTTATATAGGTCATATGAATGAGGCCCTAATCTAATCCAACATGGCTCCCTTGCGTCCTAAGAAGAGACTCCTGAGATTTGCATGCACCGAAGGCCCAGTGAGGACACAGAGAGAAGGGGATCTGCTGCAAACAAAGAAGAGAGCTCTGATGACAAAACAGATCTCCTAACACCTTGATCTTTAGCTTTTAATCTCCAGAACTGTAAGAAAATGCATTTCTCCTGTTTAAGCCAGCCAGTCCTGTGGTATTTTGTAATGGCAATGTGAGCAGCCTAAAATATGATCCAATCTTTACATTCAAAGCATTGGTAAATAAATCGTCAAGTCTTCCACTCATTGTCAAAGGATTCCAATCATTGTACAAAGTTATGACAGTTTCAAATGTAAACTATAATATGTCATGTGACTTTTATTTTTAACAAATAAACACTCTCTTGCCCATCTGTGTCTTCTGTGTTCTGAACATTATTATCTTTTAATGGAAAATTACATGTGAAACTGTACATTGACCATTTTTGAGGGAAGAATTTGTCACATCAATTGGCATATGATCACAGAATTTCTGTAATAACTCAAGCAACTCGAAACAAGAAGGATCATGCTTTATGAGATACAAGGCTGTCAAATATAGTTCTTGTAGGTCCCTATGTTCTTTTAAAATATTTCATTTTAAACATGAATGAGGTACATTACTATACATGGAAGAAGGTTGATAATTATATTATGTGATCGCTGTATTAAAAATCAGAAATATTAAAACAAAAATGTGTTTATTTTTATTGTTTGTGGTGTTTTATAAATTTATTTATTCTAATTTGGTATACATGACAGCAGAATGCATTTTGATTCATTGTACACAAATGGAGCACAACTTTTCATTTCTCTAGTTGAACATGATGTCAAGTCACACCATACATGTACATACATGCACCTAGGAAAATGTGTTTATTTTAAAACAGCATATTAAGAAAGAAATTAGATTTTCTGAAGTGTGCAAATGTTGGCAATAATTTAATATTTTGAAATAACATTAAAATTATCATATTTTGGTGAACTATATCATTTTCTGAAGCATTAAGATCACATTTTAAGCAGTTTTCATAAAACATTTATACCAAAGAAATTGTTTAAAGCCATTTTATTATTAATCCTGAGTGAAATGTGCCAGGTACATTCACCATCCATAGGCAGTCACAGTCCCAGGACACTCTTTGAAATAGCAGAGGTATTAACCCTGCAGTTCTGGCCTTATTCCAAGTCTATTAATTACATCATCCCTACATTGTATTCCCCACATATTTCCAATTAGGAGAATTATTTTTCATTTTTCTTTGATATTGCTAGTGGGAAACGGTTCTGGCATAAATCTTTCATATATGTTTTCCCAAAGAATTTTACTTAACACAGCTAAAATTTGGAATTAAAGATGTCTTTATATTTAAGGAGCGCCACTCTCTAATAAACTGTGGCAACTTGTACCACTGGACATTTCATAGAACATGCTCTTGAGGTAGAGCATGGCATTTTGCTAATATTTTTAATTTCTAAAGCACAATACATCATAAGAGAAGAAAACTAAGTGGCAACTTTTAGGACATTTTAATTTTAGGGCATTTTAATGTCAAGGAGGAATTTCCTGACAAGAACGTAGAAGTTTATGCTAATCAAAACTGAGTTAAGAATTGCCAAGCTTTTTCTTTATTTCACTTCTAAATTTCTACAGTTGGCTCTGCAGGGGGAGGAACAGATGGGATGAATTATATATTCGAACAGCCTTTGACATCATGTCAAACACCTTTTGTTCTGTAAATGGAACTTCACTATTTTCCATTTATTGCAGTCATAACACTCTTGAGTTTTATTAAAATGCTATAGTAGATGAGAAAAATAACGAGTTGTAGATTAAAGATTTTAAATTTTATATTAATAATGACAAAGTAAAATCAAAGAGAATGCTAAAAATTCTATTTTAAATTAATAAAAATCAAATAATTTGTTTTTGATTCTCAAAAATGTGTGAATTTGTTATACTAGTTAAAAATCATCTTCTTTCAAATTCTCACATTAAGAATATTTCAAAGTTAATGTTTATTCCAGGAATTAAAATGCTATTAGACAAGTAAGCAGGGTACACAGGCTGATGCTTGCTAGAATTATCTTGTATTTCTGACAGACTCTATTTATTTGCAAGTGGAGTTGAATCATGTATTCAAAAGATAGAACTTCAAATGGGTTGATTCATTGGTTCATAAATTCAACAAATATCATTTGAATATCAATCATATGAAAAATTAGGTCTAAGAGTAAAATAGTCTTTGCAACTCACTTCCATTTTACTAGTTGAGAAAGACAACAAACAATTAGAATTAGGATGAAGGCATGGAATGAATTTGTTTTCAGAGCCTCTGTCAATGCCTTGATTGCAGGTTTTAAAACTATGAAAGAATTAATTTATGTTGTATGAAGTTCTCAAGTAGTACTAATTTGGACTGGTAGTTCTAAGAAACAGATACAGAGAGAGATGAAAAATTAGGTATTAATGGTAAATTAGAATTTTAGTTTATGCATAAAAATTTGAGAGACGTCAAGTTGGCCAATTTGGCCATAGGGGTCTGGAGTTCAGAAATGAATTGGGCCAAATTGGATGATTTGTGTTTGATGTTAGCTGTGTTGAGGTAAAATGAATTTAGGCCAAATTGGATGATTCCCTACTTAGGGAATGATTAATATTTAAAGTTGTCAGTGAAAAGGTCAAAATTTTCTTTGAACTGAACTCTAAATTTGTCCAGAATATTTTTGTATCAATTTTACACAATGTTGCTTTTTGTCAAGTTCATACACATTTTATTTGATGTATTTTGCATTAATAGTTTATAGAAAGTATAATTTCCTTCATTTCAATTTAGTTCACTTTTCACTATCCTTAAAATATTTACGTTTTCTCATTTTATTTATTCACACTATTCTGCGTAGTCAGCCAATATCAATTTAATTTTATGCTGATTTGGTGAGAAGAGTATGATTGAAGAAGGCTGTGGGTAAAGTTCAGTAGTAGTGCACTTGCCTAGCATGTGCAAGATCTTAGTTTCAATCTTATAAAATGGAAAGAAAAAAAAAGAATAGTAGATTTATTCCTTTGAAAATATGCATGAAAAGTGCATTATTGCTATATAGTACATTAGTATGTTGCTAATCCATTTTTTGTATGTTTAGGATCATTTTATCTACTAAGTATGTTGTGTTATGTTATGTAGATTAAAAAATACACATAAGTTAACAGATAATGGAGTAAAAATTGTTGGATAAAAATGGAGAATTAAAGGAAAAAATGGACCTGTGTCATTTTGGTTTTAATAAAACAAATTTTGTTCAATTCTATACCATTATAATATGCAAGCATTTGAAGCACTTGTATAACACATGTACTATTGCCTGTCATCTTATTTGAATCTCTGATTTTTGAAAAAACATTATTTTAATGTTATTCATAATACATAAGGAAACATATGCATATATATAAGAGAAAAGTATTTACATTACTGATGAAAAGTAACTTCTTTTAAATTAATACTTTAGTATGAAAATTGAATTTTTACTTTTTCAATTAGAGAAATTATACTTACCTTCATTCATTGTACTTAACAAAATAAACCCAAAAAGAGAGAGGCAATATATTTATTGAACAAGATTCTTCCTTTCCCATAGGCTCAACACATTTCATCAGCTATACCTCCTCCAATCTGTTTTTTATCTTATTCATGATATCCCATTTCTGTATCTAGGATTCTCTTCCCCTGACATAGTCCACAGTTTGTCTCCAGGCAGAACCTATAGCTACAGTACAGTTCTTTCATCTCAGAAGATTTTCGTCTTATACTGACTGTTATCCCATCTTCTAGATATTTAGGGAGGAAGGGCAAACCTAACAGAAATTATTCAATCATAACTGAAGCTTCAAACCTGTATTTATTTGGAGTAATTTCTATCATTGCAATCCTTTTCAATAATATTTCTACAATTCTTAATAGGCTGTTAAATTTTTCCAATGATATTATCACTTCAGATGCAACATCTTCAGCTCCAGAGTTTCTATTGATTTCCTTTTTATATTATTTACATGTTTTTGTTCTGGAGCCAACTTATAAAGTATCTTTCTTCTAAGTTCATCATATCCCTCATTTCTGGTTCTATTTCTATAGATTGATTTTTCTCCTGAGTATAATTGGTATTTTCATGTAATATTTGCAAAGACGCTTGCCACTGTACTTATTATATTTTACATATTTGAGTTCTGTTGTCTTTTAAAGAATATTGAATCGTTTTGTATGTGGTTTTGTTTTGGTTAGGCAATTGAGGAAATATTTGATTATTTGTAGATACCTACTATCAACATAACTATTGGTGTTATGTTAAAATATTACTTGGTTTAGGTGATATTTTTCAGTTTTCTGCACTATAAAATTATTTTCCCCCTTTCCAAACTCTACTCACTGAAGGAAGTCACTAAAAGCTGTACCATTGAGGGGAGAGTTACACCACATTTCTTTGAAGGCAGAGTAACATTGCCGCCCATGTCCATTGGACACATGTTTCTTTGTCCCCATTTTTAGAAATTTATATAAACATTTACTTGTATCAGCATTAACTAAAGAATATTTGTTTTATACTATATTTATTATCCAATATTTTTATTTTATTGCTCAGATTTGTCCATCTTTAGCATTGGTAGAACTTACAGTTGGCTCCTATATCCCTTTGACCTATCCCCTATTTGTGAGTGTGAGTGTATGTGTGTGTGTGTGTGTTTTGATTGCTTATTTATTTTGTTGTATGAGAACATCCTTGTTTTTAGTTATCCTTGCAGGATGATATTGCATATTTCCCGCCCAGGTAAGACATTTAGACATTTTTCTATCTTATTGTATTATGGATGATATTAGAAAAAATTATAAAGCAGCCACCAGTATCATGTTAATTTTTGTTCTACATTCATTAACTCCTGCATAGCAGTTACCTTAAGTCTCTGTATACCCATTCTAACATTTGTATCATCTGCATGTCTTTTCATAATTGCATGTTTCTGATTTTCCTGCTTTATCTTTCTTCCTATTTCTCATAAGATGAAAAAATAAATTTTGATTTGTATTGTTATGAATTCTGTTCTATTTTTTGAAGAGTGATATATTTTCAACAACTTGCAAATCATTGAACAATCACCTTTATTTCTACATGTCTGCATACAGAAATTATTAGGAATGTTTTATTTTGCCATCAACCTTAGTCCACGGTTGTAGATATTTGTCTGTGAGGAAATACATACTCCTATTTCATGAGTCTTCTGGGATTTCAATGAGAAACCAATTTAGTACACAAAGCCTCTACAATTGTTCAGTTTCAAAACTCTGCCTCTTCAACAATATGTGGTTGATAAAATTTCTTCATAGTTCCTTAGCCTTCCTTCCATTTACTTCTTCTAGCTTCATTTCTCACCCTATGAATGAATATTTAAAGATCAGCATAAGCTTGAGAAGAATTAGAATGCAAACTTTAAGGTTCTATTGGTTTTTAATGCTGTCTTTAAGAGATTTATGCCTTGTATTTTAATACTTATGGCATTTTAAAATCCTAATCTATGACTCACAGTGCAGTTAAGACTCAAAAAAGAGATGAGGAAGGAAGGGAAACCTTATGTTACAAGATGAAAAATTAACACAGAATTGGATAAATACTCAGATATTTTTCTCTCCTTTGTCTTTACATCTAACATTAAAAACAACTATATGGTGATAAATATTTCTAAAAAATGTATTGGTAAATTATTTTCAAATAATAAGTAAAATTATAAATTTGAATGTGTTTGCAAAAGCAAAATTTTAATACTTTTTCTTGCTAAGCATACATAAAATTCTGTAGCTCAGTGGTAGAGCTCTTGACTTGCATATGTGAAGTACTGGGTTTGATCCTCAGCACCACATAAAAATAAACAAAATAAAAATGTTGTGTTCATCTACAACTAAAAAATATTTTTAAAAAATTTATACAATATGCCTTTACTTTAGAGGATGAGTTAAATTTTAATAAAATTCTGAAGAAAATTAAGTATATATATATATGCACATTATGTATACTTGCTATATATATATGCACATTATGTATACTTGCATAAGATTTTAAAATATATAATAATATATAAGAGTAATAAATAACATCTTAACAAAATGAATGTTATGCCTCTAATATTATGAGATATATCAACAATACAGAGTAGTGTAACTCATATAATACATATAAATAATGGTTTAATATAATGAATAGGGTCTCATCAAGTTGCTGAGTCTGGCCTCAAACTTGTGGTCCTTGGGTCTCATTTCCTGAGTTGCTAGAATTACAAGTGTGCACCAAAGTACTGAGTTAAAACAATTATTTTTATTTTTTCTCGGTGATTATATGAACATTTGTATTTTATGATTCAAGAGTTGTATAAATAAGTCTTTCAGGCAGGAGGAATATAGTTCCCTTTGATTATGTACATAGGCTTTCATCTGTAATCATTTGCTACTTAAATAATCTCTAAAAGTAATTCAGCTTGAACAATTCTAAGGACTCCTTTTTCCTTACTGAAAATTGAATGTTTTAAAGTCTACTATTTAAGAAAAAGTAGATTCTAAGATGACACTAAAATGTTACATTCATAGCAAATATCTTTTCCTTTTCTCTTATAAATGTAATTCATTTCTTCTTAGCTAGTTTTACTGTTCTGTAATATATTTATATGACATATATATATATTTCAAGACATAATAAACAAAGTGGTATGTATCAATTTAAAACAACAAATAACAATAAAAAACAAAGTAAAAACAAAATGAAAATTATATATTTGCTGTTATTTTGTGGTTTGAATATAAAAACATTTTTAACAGAACTACTGAATCTAAGAGGTTAAAATGATGGAATGCATGTGATGCTGAACTTTTTTTTTCTTAATCATCTTATTGTATATATTATTATATTTCTGATACAAAGGAAACTAAGTCTAATCACTTTTTTACTAGATGTCTAAAATTATTCTAACTACAAAGCATTCAGAATAATAAGTAATAGTTTTTCTTAAATATTCAATTAAAGAATGTATCTGGAGAATGCCATGTTAAGTAAAACAAGCCAGTCCTTCCAAACAAGTGGTCAAATGTTTTCTGTGATAAATGGAAGCTAAGCCACAATAAAGGCGGGGAGGGGAAAAAGATTAGTTCAGTAGATTAGACAAGAGGAACTAAAGGAAGGGAGGGGGATAGGTATAGGAAAGATAGTAAAATAAATCTAACATAATTTTTCTATGTACACATATGAAAATACGTAAGTGAATCCCACCATTGTGCCCATCCACAGGAATGGAGTATTAATTAGAATAAGATATATTCCATATTCATACAATTTTATTAAGATGGATTCTATTGTCATGAATAATAAAGAAGAATGAATAAAAGAGAAATTAATAAAGTAACATCTAAAGAGAGTTGAGGAGGGAAGATGTTATTCTGTAATTTCTATTTCTTTAAACTGTAGTCCTTATGAAAGATATTTTTGGATTCACAAAATTTGAGATGGTAGAGGCACAGGGAATATAATCTCCTATCATGTTTATTACAGGTTGCACATGAGCCAACAGTCTCATTTTTAATCAAGCCTGTGCCAATCATTGATAATTTAAGCATGTTACTTAACCTCTCTACCACTATTTCCTCCATGGTTCCCATGATAATAATAATAGCTGTTGTGAGAATTAAGCAAGATTTTTTTGAGTGTGCAAAACCTGTTGCTAGTGCCTGGAGGTGCAACACCTGCAACTGGGGTGATGAATGTGGTGGTGATGATAGAAAAGATACATCCATCCACTGAAGTAATTTGCTTTATGATTACAAGGCCTTGTGCAAAAATGAAGAATTCTCATACTGTGAGTCCGTAGAAAGAGGATAGTAAATTAGATATGCATTAAATTATAATTAATATTAAAGAGAAAATGGAACATAAATATAACAAAAATTGAAAAACTTCAATGTAGTATTGATAATAATGCATTTATGATCATTCTTCAGTAGAGTAGAAAATTTTTCCTGTGTAGTTTACAAAATGCTAGATTAAACCTGTATTATTTTAAATTAGATAAAATAAATGTTCCTTGAAAAATATGAAAAATACTAAAACTTAGAGTCTACTTAATTTGCTTTATATTCAAATCTACATCCTTCCCTCCTCCATTTATTTTTCTATGCCGTAAGATCCATACATCCTGTATGACATAAGAAAACACTATCCTTAAAATGAAGATGAAATTGTTTTAGTTTGCATAATTTTATAGTGATTTTCCATTGTAGATAATTTTTATGTAGTAGTAGCTTTATTTGCTTTATTTTTAAATAATTCACGCCATTGTTTGCTCATTTGTGGTAGACTAACTACCAAATGATGAGATGATTTACAAAATTATAAGCTATCCTCAAACCTTCTCCTACAAATTCAAAAGAGAAAGAAGGAAAATACTATTAAGAAAAACATTAACTTAATTAGTAAGTGAAGATCACTTTTGGTATCACAACCAATTTAAAAGTAATTTGTACACAAATGACAGACACTGTAGTCATATTTTCTTTTCTGTACCGACTTTTTAGGACTGCTTTTCCAGAAAAGTCCCATACCCTCCTACAAATCAATCTAAATCCTACTCTTCCTTTTATAGGTACCTGGCTTTCTTACTCTCCATGAATAGTTCCTGAAATCATGAGCTGCTGTGTTCTTTCTTTCTAGATGTTTACAGATCTTGAAACTACCAATCAGTCTTCCATCTGATTTCAAGTTACCTTGTCTTAGTCTTTAGTTTCTTGTATTAATTCTAAGTTGTTTCTTGAATATCTATAGTTAAATTTTAAGTGTGTTGAAGTGTCTGATACACAGCAGGTGCTTAAAAATTATTGGTGATTGCAGAAGAACAAAACAAGTTGGAGAATCAAAGAGTATTTTCAATCAACTGGGTTGAAAAAAATTGAGATTGTTTTGTTGTACAGAATAACACACCGGGCACGATGGCGCATGCCTGTAATCCCAGCACCTTGGGAAGCTGAGACAGGAGAATGGCAAATTCAAAACCAGTCTTAGCAAAGAGGAAGCGCTAAGCAACTCAGTGAGACCCTGTCTCTACATAAAACACAAAAGAGGGCTGGGATGTGGCTCAGTGAGGTACCAGGGATTAAACTCAGTGGTCTAGTACCCCTGAGTTTAATCCTGGTACCAAAAAAAATTATGTTGCTATAATAAATAACACATTTGAATCAAAATCATACCCTCAGTATCAAATGAAGATAAGTCTCTAGAAAAGAGATATATTTTGTCTTTGGCTATATTTGACTCTAAATCCACTTTCAGCTCTTCAGAAATCCATTGAAGGCTGCCTTTTCCAGAACTCCCTATTAAACTTTGGTTAATCCTTCCTTTTCCAACCATAAAAATCTCAATTTCTTCAAGAGAGTCAGATTATTTTCATTTCAAATGAGAAAATAAACAAATTCAATGGTTAAATTGATTCAGATGTGAGTGGCTCTTAGAGATATCTGCCATTCATTCATTTACCTTAGAAATGACATCTGCATTTGTGTCATACCAAAGTACAGTCACCTCAACTGCTTGCCTTTTCTCATGCCTTGTGGTCTAACCTTATCCAAGGTTTTTGTTTTATGTTATTAATGCCTGGAATATTCTTCTGTTTCCTTGCTTTCATTCATTTTTGATCAAATGATATACCTTTTTAGTTCTGTTCTTTTTTAAATAAAATCTTGTGTTTTTAGCAGATGAAGTTTAAGGAACCTGTTAGTTCTGCAATTCTGTTATAGCCTATCTACACGGCATTGGCCACTTGTTGGATTTCAGAAACTCTGCTAAGTACCAATTATACATGGCTGATACTATTACATCTGTTCAATGAGGAAATCTGAACTTCAAAGAGAAGTAAATAATGTGAATAAAATAATTTCAAACAATCCATAAATTGTTAGCTATCTTTTTACTAGATGATATTGAATCCTCTTTTATTTTACTCTGTTCAAATCTGTTTCATCCAATAAAATAGGTATTGCATTTTCAGTTTTATTGCAAATATGTGTGGTTGTATTTGTGTAGCAAAGTTGTTAAAAATTCATATCAGTCTATAATTAGTTCTGCTTTCCAGAAGGGTAGTCTTAGTATGTAAGTGGACATCTAAAATTCTATATTACATCCTCTATTGAAGCTAGGAAGGAAAAGAGTAGCTAAAATCTTAAGGTCATTGTCAATCACTACCAAATTCTTGTTTTGATTATAGGATGAAGGTCTGAGTTATGATCTTCTATTTTGTATGTTGTATTGTTTTTTGTAGTTGCACAAATTAATTCAGGATTTAATAATCAAGGTTAGAACTCAGAATATGGAATAGAATGGGGTTTTCTCAAGGGAGTACTAATGAAAATAATAAAAGTAAAACCAATTGAATCTCTAGGACGCCTAAGAATAAAAAGGAGAATAAATCAAGTAAGGATGCAAAATTGCATTATTAAGAACTGGGATTTGTAATCAAACCCAGAGAAAACATGAATAAAGGATTTTTAAGAGAAGAAATGCATACTGGTTCCATGTAACACACATAGATTGAGATTTCGACCAGAATTCCAGGCAGTCAGAGAAACACACCAGTCAAGTAACTGCATTTTGGGATCATTTGCATAAATCAAAGAAATGGGGTTGGTTCATCATAGAACCACAAAATAGAAAAAAAGACAATGCTATGTGGAGAAAGCTGAGACAAGCATAGTAATTACAAAATCAGGAAATTTTCTCATTAACTGTAAGGATAACCAAACTGGAGCTGTCAAAGCAAAATGTTTTCTGACAATGGAAAAGGACACAAGGTAGTTAAAAGAACAGTCAGTCTTTGAGATCCTGATTTAGCCCTTCCTTCACATCTGCCATACATTTGGCTAAATCTCCTCTTTATTTGAGCTCTGCCTTGTTCGTTTTGCTTTGGTGGGATAAAATTAAATGGATGAATAAATTAGATGATATATGTATTCCAATGTGTAATATAGCATGTATTACATATGTAATGTATAAATGAACAGAAAATGTTTTTTTAAGTGAAATTAAAATTCATCTTTGAAACTAAACAAATATTTGTATTTCAAGGTTCTACCACCTCGAATTTCTGATTTAATAGAGCTAAGATTAGGTCCAGATATCTGCATTACAACAACGGACAATAGATCAGAAGACACAGTAAGAAAATAAACTTGTTTATTATAATTAGACACAAAGGTCATTCTAGAGTTACATTTTCATGGACTTCTTTCATAACTACTTTAAAAATTATTAACTTTTGCTTAATTTAATTCATTAGATCTACTTTTTATCCATTATGTAATTTTGTTAAGAAATAATTAGATTGGGTAAGGCCTTTCAGTTTCTTTGTCTCTGGAAAATTAGAATAATTTTAGTTCTGAGACTTAAATTTATTTATGTAATTTTATATAATACTTTGTTGGCAATTTGTTGTAACCCATGGAATCTGTAATTAAAAAATGTTTCTGCATATAGAATTTTTTATTATTATCATTTATTTAATGTACATTATAGTAAACACTGTGTTAGGAATACTATATGTTATTTTTAGTCTTCTCCACAAATCTTTTGGGGAAGTCACAATTCTACCATATGTCTGACTCCATATTCATAATGACTCTTTTTACAGTTTTTAAAATGTATTTAATCAAAGAGTCTAAAATTTCAGTTGTGCAAGATAAAAATGATTTCTATAGATCTTTTGCACAAGCATGTGCCTATAGTTAACAAGATGGTACTGTGCACCCAAAATAACTTATAGAAGGTAAATCTTATGATCAGGATTTTTACCACCTAAAAGAAAATCCCCAACAACAACAAAATAACACACATACAAGAACACGAGGAAACTTTCGGATTGATTGAACTCTTTTTGTCATGGTGGTAATGTTATTATCATTGATAGATATATACCTGTAAGCTGAATTATATATATATATTAAACATGTATAGTTTTTATTACGCCAGAACAGTAGCTCCATAAAACCATTAAAAAGATTTATGTATCTGAGATCTCTTCTAGTAATTGGTAAAAATCCATACATCAGTTCCTACTGGCTTTTTTTTAGATGTTTTTTTAGTACAACATGTTTCCAAACTTAACAAGCACCATGCATGGTTTGTATCACAGTCTATAACTGTGCAACAAAAACCACCTGTTAGGCACTACATACAAATAATAGAAATTACAATGTGCATGAATAATTTAAAATATCTAAACTACACATGCTGATTAATTTTTGTGACATTTAAAGCAAATTGTATCCCGCTTCTTCAACCCGTGACAACTAACATTCTATTTCTTGCTTCTGTGAGTTTGACTATTGTATACATGCTCATGTTAGTGGAATCTTAAAGTATCTGTCCTATAACTGGGTTATTTCCCTTAGTATGATGTCCTTCAGTTACGTCCACATTATTGTTTTACATAAATATGTAGGTATATTGGTTTAATATTCTCAACCTTCTATTATTTGAACCAATTGTTCTATGATAAATTTGAATGTAAGAGGAGAAAAGTATTATAAATTACTTGCAATGTCATAGTAATAGCGATTAGTATAATTGTCTTATAAGCATCATTTTATTGTATGTTCTTCATAGGAAAAAGCAAAGGAAAATCTAAAACAATGAGAAATAAAGGAAAGATACCTCAGAGATGAGATGATCTCAGAGACTCAAGTAAAAGTAAGAGTAGAACTACATAAGATGGAATGAGTGACAAAATTAAGGAATTTATTGCAACATCTGGGACCTATTCTATAATCCCCAGGGTACCCTAAATATATGTAAGTATATGATTGAAATGAAACTTCTATTTAAATAATTTATTGAAGACAATGCCATTTATAACCAAAGACTAATAGTTTTACAAGTTAGTTCCATTTAAAAAATCTAAAATAAAACTCATTCTTTTCATTTAATATAATCAGAATTGTTTTTAATTATATAAATCAAAGCCAATTAGTTTAAGTCATCAAGAGGCCCAAGTATAATATAGAAAACTTGTCCACAAGTGCAGAAACGTCTGTGAAAACACCTTTTCTTCTTGGTGAGTGACATGGCTATAACTCTTCCTACCAAAAGAATACTATTTAGTGCCACTCAGAATTGATAGTTGATAGAAAGCATTTCTGAGGTGACATGAAATCCTGCTAATACTATTTAGATCAACAGTATGAACTTCTTATGAGGCCATCTGAAATTAGGTTAAATATTTGAGAAATGATATTGGGAGTAAACTCATGTTGAATCCATATATGTCTTGAATAAAATAGGTAGGGTATTATAAATGGTACATATTTGTTGAATACTTAAATGACTTGGTCAGATTTGAATTCCCCAGTAGAGATTTTAAAATTTACATATACTTTGTACTTATTATATTTCCCTTCTAACTTTGACTCTCAATCCTACATATACATTTAAAAATAAAAAATAAATAAATCCGCTTAAAGGTCAGTTTTAAGTATTTCAATCAAAATATAGAAATATTCATAAATTCTTTGGTAAAAGGCAGAATTTTCATTATGTGGAGATATTATGAGCCTAGTTGAGTTTATAGTCTTATGTAAGGAATAATCACACATATAAATCCTTTCAACAAAAAATACTGCAAATATGCATCCAGAAAATAAATTAATCAGGAAGGAATTATTTCCAGTGATAATTAAACGTATAGAGTTTAAGTTGAGCTAGATGTTAAAATACAGTAAGAGAACCATAGGACTGTGTAACTGTTCTAGTTTAGAAATGTCACAAATCAGTTCCATAACCTGTGATAATATTCTTAATGCTTTATACTATATTATGCTGATACTATTCTACCATCCATTAGTTTAAGCTGCTAGTTGTTCTTACTAGAATACTATGATAATAGTAAGATAATTTCAAATGCAAATAATGAAAAAAAATCCTAGTTGTAAGGTTACTTTGGCAAAGTTTGTGTATGAATTCAC
Organism: Geosciurus inauris; assembly: GCA_004024805.1. Classification (NCBI taxonomy): domain Eukaryota; kingdom Metazoa; phylum Chordata; class Mammalia; order Rodentia; family Sciuridae; genus Geosciurus; species Geosciurus inauris. Next base: position 72,952 of record PVHX01005221.1, on the reverse strand, counting down.
AGACCAGAACTTCAATTGCTCCAAATTTAAGAATAAAACTCATAGGAAATTTTGTTCAGACTTAAGAATGAGAACAGTCATATTATCTTTGGACAATGAAAACTATAATATGAAACTGTGACCAAAGAAGGACAAGGAATCTCAGAGAGCACACTGTCTGCCTCTAAAGTTTGAGGGAATTGTAGATAAACATAGAAACACTCCAGACATACTGTACCTCTCATTGAGCTTGGGGAAGATGTCTAACACAGGAGAGCTGAGGTTGATGCAGTCTTATAATGAGAAAGAAGCCAGATTTGCCAGTAGCTAGGATTAGTGACAGACTGATGAGACAAACCTCATCCCAGCTTGAGGCACAGATTTCTGAAGGCTGCTAGAATCTGAAGGTGAGGTGGAAAAGCTCAAAGAATATCTACAGAAACTGATTTGCTGTGACTAAGAAAGTCGCATATACAGACAGAAGCCCTTTCAGAGGGATAGGAGTATAGAATTTGGAAGCAGATAGGAGTATGGGTTGAAAGCACATCAGGAAAAAGTGGAGTGAACCTGGAGATCATAAACCTGTGGATACTTAGTTACCAAATCCTTTAAAGGTCAGTTTCTTATTTCCATAAATCACTTGAAACCTTTAATGAACTGAATCTAACAAGCGACTATAGACTATATTGATGTATGTAGACAAACAGGAAAGGACAAGTCCTTCCTGTTTATGATATCATTTTATGTCCAATTTTCATTCACAAAACCATCTAATCCTATATGAGACACATATAGAAGAAAGGAAATGGGACCTATCTTCAGGATCCAATTCATTTAAAAAAACATGGTTTTGATTAAACATTGGAATAATTAGAACTATTGTAGCTCTTATTAAAAGGTTGAAGATTATATAAGGAACTGAGTTGTGGTTTGGTGGTAGAGCACTTGCCTGGCATTAATTAACAAGGCTTTGGGTTTGATCTCTAGCATTGCCAAAAAATAATTCATATATATGTGTAATTAATATATATATAAATACATAAACAGACATACCATAAACATAATGCATATACATAAGCATAACTAAAATGCACACATACACATATATATAGAATTAATAAAATATTTATAAGTGACTTAATAAAAAGATGTACAATAGTTAATATAGATAGGAAATTACATTAGAAAGATGTAAAGTTTAAAGAGAGTTCAACAGTAATACCAGAATGCAAAATGGAAATGGAAATTTCTTGTGACACATTTCTCACACACAAAAGAACAAATTAATGAAGATGAAGAAATATCAATAGAAATATTGAAATAATAAATTTTTAAAATCCCAACTAACAAAAATGAACAAGATCTATCGAACAACAAACAGTAAATATTCTAACATGATATATATGTATGTAGTCTCTGAAAAACAGAAAAGACAATGGAGGCAAAAAGTGTTTGAAGAAATAATGATCAATCATGTTCCAAAATTGATGGAAGAAATAGAACCATAGATCTAAGAAATATAGCAGCAATAACAAAAAAAAAATTAAGAAAAATAAAGTGACATCTAGAAAAAACATAATAATAATTGGAAACTAACAAGGTAAAGTCTTGAAAGCTGACAAAGAATAAAAAATAAAACATTGAATAGGGGAATGAAAATACAAAGAATAATAAGCCTCATTTTAGAAAAACTAAACAAGACCAGAAGAAATACAATAGCATCTTTAAAGTGATCAGTAGACACAAACAGGTTGGGTACAATTGAGTGTGCCTGTAATCCCAGAAGCACGGTAGGCCACAGCAGGAGGATTGCAAGTTCAAAGGCAGCCTCAGCAAGGCCCTAAGCAACTTAGTGAGACCCTGTCTCAAAATAAAATAAGGGCTGAGCATTTGGCTCAGTGTTTAAGTGCCCTAGGTTCAATACCCAGTACCAGAAAAATAAAAAAGTACAAAGAAAGAAAGAAAATAGTCAATATTCAGCCAAATATATTCCCTAAAAAGGTGAATTAAAGACATTTACAAAAAATGTCAAAATTTGTCTCCAGCAAACATTTAAATGAAAAGTACTAAAAGAAAAATGAAAATAATGAAACTCATTTCAGGAGGAAATAGGTGAGAAATACTTAAATGGGAACAAATACAAGTAAATATAAATAATTTTCCTATACAATATTTCTATACACACAGATACATCTACACCTTTAAAAGATTAGTAACTACATAAATATAAAGTGAAAATAACTGTGGATTATAATGGTTTGTCAAGGAACATGATAATGGAGACAAACAATTTAAAACAATGGAAATTTAAAACAATTTAGAAGTTTTTAATTGTTCAAGTATAATAGGGTATGTCAAAATCATAGTAAAGATCCATGCTCTACTATTATAATAGCAACTAAAATGTACACATACACACTGGCATAACTAGAATAGTAGTAAATGACACAAAAATGAAAAACAAATGATATACTCAAGTCACTTACAGGAGACAAGAAAAGAAACATGGAGGGGAAAAAAAAGCAGATGTGACAGATGTAATCACACTAAGTAAAAAGTATAAACCCATATATTTTAAAATTTTATTAAATATAAATCATCTGAAAACACAGTTAAGAATCAGATCAAAATTATCCCCCAAACAAGAACCAAATACATCCTATTTACCAAAACACCCTTTAAAAATAAGACTCAATCTTAAAGAGATACAATGACATAACACATAAGTATAAACTATAAAAAAAGGTGACAATGTAATTTTAATATTAAACAAATATAGATGGTTAAAGAGTATTAAGAATAAGAAAAGTTTTAATAAGAATAAAAATCAATATATCGACAAAAATTCCACTGTTAAGTGTGTATCCACATAATAAAAAAGCAAGAATTAATGGAATTGAAGGAAGAAACATGTACATGCAAGTATAATTGGACATTATGCTTCTTTCTCAGTAGTTAACTAATAGTGACACACACTCCACTAAAACTCGTATACAACATTCATCAGGTTAGACTACATGATAAGACATAGAGTTTTACATTTCGAAAGATTTAGGTAGTGAATCAAAGTTAAATTGTCAAACATTTGGTCTAATGACATCCATTTGAGTGGGAATTATAGAAGGGGTTTTCCTCAAATTTCTATCTGGAAATCTAAATTGCAATTACTACAGTTTTTTTAAAAATACGTGTATATTATTTTATGTTAAAATGTTAATATCCTTTGACCTTGGAATTAATCCAAATAAATGTACTGTAATATATATCTACAATGTATCTATATGCATCTTAAAAGAACAAACTGTCCTGTGTCACCATACACATCATTACATTTGTACTATTCCCATAGTATGAAATATCATGTGCTTTAGAAGGGAATTGAGTTCTTGCCAAGTGTGCATTCCTTGCTATTATTATGACATCTTTAAAGCAGTACAATTTTATGTGCAAAGTTTTTTTTCTTGTTTTTAAAATAGGAAGACATCTTATATTTTTCTATGATACTTAAAAAAACAATAAAAAGAATCAAGGAGTCCAACAATAGTTTGAGTAACAGCAACATCAGATCTTGATTTGGAAGATATTGGATAGGTACTTTCTGTATAGACCATTTGCATAGATAATTCTGTGTCATTTAATATCTAACAATGAGCAGATTATAATTTTGTAATTTGAGCATCAATGTTAAATGCTTTTTATATATGAATATTTCAAAAATATAAATTTGTAACTAGTTATTTAATTATGTACATGTACAAATACATTTTAAACACACTTTTTAAATTATACCAATTCCTTTCATGTTCCTATGTACTCTTCCTTTTTTCCATCTTTTTCCCCCCTTGGATATAGAAACTATTCAAAATTTTTATATTTAATATTTTTATTTTACTTACATTATATTTTATTACATGTATTATACCTTAGTGTGTATAAACTATTGTGCTATATATTTTCTTACATTTAATATAAAAATGGTATAATATTACTATACTTCAGTGACCAAATTTTTCAGGATCATGGCATCTGCACTTATTATCATGAATGAGGTAGAGTTGAAATTTCCTATTAACAAAATGGGAGAATGGTATTTCAGATTATATTACTTTATTCCATAGGGTTGAAATCACTTCACAGCATGGATTTGGTAATATGTACCCCCTTACAAGTGTGTAAAAGAATTTTTATAATAGTAGTTCCTGTATTGAAATTTTGAGATGTAACTATCAATATCAGAATCAATAAACTATTGCTTCAATTCCTTTAATTTTCTTCTGTATCAATTTTATAATCTATTTGTTGCAAGTGTTTGAACATTTTATATATGGTTTCATATGTCTTAATATATCATTTTCAAAGAAGTTCTTTTGTTTGCATATAACTCTCTTTGTATACATGATTTTTATTTTTATTTATCTTAACCTTGCTTTTCTCATTTTAATCAAATCTGCTATAAATTTATTATTTTATTAACATTTTCTTAGAGAAGTAGCTTTTAGCTCTGTTTATCTTCTCTGCACTATTTAATTGATTGCTATTCTTACCAATGTTAATTATTCACCTGTTGTCACTCAGCTCCAAATCCAGTCTCCATTGTCTTGTTTGTTATACTGGAATCTTCCTTTCCTAACTGTCTCAAACTGTCTGCAGAAGGCAAAGGAGGGAGAATTCAGGAAGATGGGGATTCTCTTGTTTCTCTTTCAGATTCTAGTGTGCTTTTTTTCACTTCTGATTCTTGCAGATTATTGGTTTTCATGTCTGAGACACACAGTGGGTGCCCCCAGCATGTTTAGCAGCGCAAGCATGAGCAGTTTTACAGCAAATTCAGTAGATGCCCAGGCTGGCTTCCCAGTAGGAGTTCCAAAGCCCATCCCCTACCCTGTACCCCTTCACCCTTTAGCTGGCCCCTCATAAGGATGACTTCCCAACAAAGTCAAAGACCCTTTCCTTAGCAAACCTCTCGTGAGCTTTACTGACACCATAGTGGTCAGCAAAGCCCATGGCTGCCTGACCACCAGCATAAGCTCACAGACTGTCTCTGCCACCCAGATATGGCTCCAAGCTTAGTCTCTCTGATGAAGCCCGACTCTACTGAGATGACTTCTACTGTGTTTAAGCCTCCAGCTAGAGAATATTCTGTTCTCTTCTTACTCCCTTAATAAGTAACTTATTAATAACTAATTTATAAATAATTGATAATTAAATATCATGTTTATAATTGTGGTTTCTGTCTCCTGAAACATTATCTTGTTATCTACTTATTGCTTTCTTTGGATTTTTATAATTATGATTTTAACCTCTAAATATGAACAATTAGCTCTTTAATGTTTAACTTTTGTCTTTCATAAGCATTTAGGGTTACAACAGTCCCATTACCCCCTGTTTACTACTGTCCAAATATCTTGAAACTTTATTTTTCAATAACTTGTTTCTCCACTAATAGTTATTTCTTTGACATCCAAGTTATTATTACGTATTTTTAAAAGTCCTGTGGTCTATTTCAACATTAATTAGACCAACCTCATGAAAATTTTAGAAATGTGCTAATATTTGAAGAAAAAACTTAATTTTGAGTGACTTCACAATACACACCTTCCCATATGTAGTATATGGTATCTCTGTGTGTGTTGTAAACAAACTAAGTGATATAAGTGATAATAATAGTAAGTGCTCTGGTGAAATTAACATTATGATGTACAGCGATGGTTATGGGAAGAGGTGGTTTACCTTGCATTATCTGGGCAGATATAGACTCTCTTAGGAGGTGATTGAACTGCTCAGAGATACACTGACTCTGGACTCTAGCAATACTGGAAGAAGGGATGCACTTGTGCCTGAGTGTGAAGAACTGGCCGATCAGTTCAAATGAAGGTATGAGAACTTATCTTTCATCTCTTGCAAAATTACTCTTCCTGATGGTTACTCCTGACCTTCCTACTTCCTAGTTCTTACTGCTCTTTCCTTAGAATCACTGGTCATCTTTTGTAAGATTCAAGTTCCCTGTTTGTAGGAGGGAAAGGTCTGTGTTCTGCATCACCTAACAGGGAGAGATATAAGTAAGAATAGATTTGATACCTCAGTACTTTCCCCAGGGGCTCCCTTCAGCAATTAATGTCTATCACCTACCTCTGTAACTATGGAATAACAGTATTTTTTTTTCACTTCAGCCCATGTTTGTGCACACTTTAGTTCCTGAGTTCTTTTTTAATACAATTCTTTTTCACTCCCATCTTACATGAAATCACCATAATTTTGCATAGAAATGGATTCTTAAAAATATCTATTATACATTTTAGTCTTGTGGATTGAACCCAAGGCCTTGCACATGCAAAGCAAGCATTCTACCATTAAGCTACATCCCCGTCCCCATTCAAAGAATTGTTTATTCCTAATAACCACAGCACATCTCTTAGTGAACCCATGAAGTGTTTCTTTTCTTTTACAATATCATGGAACCAACCACTGTCCATACTGAATTTATTAGAATGTCTCTTATCCACAGAGATTTTACTCCTTTAGTCATAACTTCTTTCTTCTCTTTATAAAGGACACTTGGAATTCTAATTGTTTCATCCAAGGTGAAATAGCCTAATGTGGCATAATCTACAAATAGAATTTTTATATTTTCCAGTCCATCATTGTGGACGTTGATGAAAACATAAAACACTGAGTTTAAGATTAATCCTTTAGGACACCAGTTGTTATATCCCCTGCCTCTTGTTTGACCCCAGTTTATTGCTTTCAGATTACCATTTAGTCAGTTGCCTGCTGACATAATAGCTATGTAATTTAAAATATATTTTCCAAGTACATTGATAAGGATATTAAGTTTAGATATACTGTGCACTGAGGACTCAAAAACCTTGCTAATGTTACATTAATGGTACTGCATCACAGTGGTATTTATGAATACCCCAAATCCCTTGGAATTATACTTGGCAGTAACTGAAGGTATAATCATAAGAAAGTCACCAACCATCTGTCAGTGCAGCTGGGTGAGATAGCAAGTTCATAACAATGGGATAACAAACTTGAATCAATGGTGACCAATGTTGGCATTTGAAGAAAAAATTTGGTCATAATGTGCCATTTTATAAAAAACTAAATTTTTGCCCATAATAAAAATTTCTTTTTAGATGTTTCCAGTTAATAATTACAGTGAATGATCTTGTAACATTATGACTATGGTGAAGGGATTTTCGATGCTCACCTTTCCAAGAGCAGAAGAAATCTTAACATTCAATAGGCATTCGGATGATCTCACAAGTATTGATAAGTATAGATGTTCCTCATGAGTATACATAGAGCAATATTTGAAAATCATTTGTGAAATAACTTACCTGGTTATCCATTTCCTGATTAAAAGATTTGAACTGACTAAAATATTGATAAAAATAAAATTAAGACATAAAAAGTAAATCTTCCTAAATACTGAACAAGTAGATTTTCTATATGTCTGTACCTTCAAACAACTTAAATACTCTGCCAGTCTTTACATATGAGAATTGTCTTGATTTCTAATTGCATCAGAGTGCATTGCAGGAAAAATAATCTAGTAGAAAAATATATAATATACTTAAATTGGTTTCTTTAAGATACTTATATAAATTAAAGGATTTGCAGTTACCAAGTAATACCAATTTCAAAATAACATCATCACAACTGCAAATTAAAGATCAGAAAACTATTTCTGCTCTCACTTTCTTATAGTATATCCTTCAAACTGGAAACTTGAATACTTGGCTGTTTCAGAACTGCTCACGTATACAATTTTTGATATATAGGTACAAGAGAAACATTTACAAAAACATCAACTTATCATTTACAAAATAATTAGCATTCTGAATTGTCATTAGTATTTGATAAAATAATAGCTGAGGTGGTAATAATGGTAATACAGTAGTAATAAGAGCAATGATAAATTTATTTTATAAGTATTGAAATTTAGAGAATTGTCTATGCTTTAATACCAAAATTTAAGGGGTTAGAGTTGTACCATGTAATAAGATATTCACATGTCACACATTCTGTGATGTCTGTCATTAATTATAAAGAGGCTAAGAGGAAATAAAGGTAAGGCAGTCCACTCAAAACCAAATATAGCTGTGAGACTAAAGCTCTATAAACAATACAGTTAAGAGGTTTCAAATTGTTAATAAATAATTTTAAAATACTACAATAACTATAAAGACTTCAAAGAACAAAAATTATATCATGAAAGAGTGTAAGAAATGATTGTTTAGTAGGTAACAAAGATAAAAGCAAGATTCACCATACAGGGACATGGGAATATGGGACATATATGATATACAGCCTTCTAGCTCTTGGTACCTTGCTGCCTCCCATTTTGTTGGAATACTTTGCATTTAGTTGCTAATACTTGGTGACACACCACAACAACATGCTTAAAAAAAAACATGTATTGACATCAGTGAAAATTAAGTAACATGGTAACTGTATCTACTTATATATCAATCTCAAATAAACTAAATATGTATGGCAACAGAAGAGATTATATTAAGTACTTACAATTAGGTAAAGTAATAAATATGCTGACTTATCACGGATCTAGAACAAATAATGAAGTACATCCTTGTTCAGAACACTATTAATTAATTATGAGGGTTTTTTTAAATCTGTCTTGCTATACTATTAGAAGAATTTTCTAAACCTAAACTTTAACACATTTCTTTTTTTATACAGGGATTCTAAGAAAAATTGACAAGTCTATGGTGTCAAATTCATATACTTTTAAAAATTAATAATGTATCAACTTATATAGAGTTAATTTTGACTTGGATATTCCACAAAAATTAATTTAATGGATAAAAATTTAGTGATTAGTAATGTTTAAAAGTTTTTTGATTCTTTGGCAGAAAGTATTTCATGTTCTGAAACTGTTTAAACATTTTCTTAGAGAACTAAAGTTTGGAGAAATAGAATATGAAAATTAATCATTTATCTCACAAATGTTTAATCATTAATTACATAACAACAATTGAGATATAGTAGCAGCTATACTCTGTAATTTTAATTATATTATAAATTGGAAAAATGATAAAGTAGAAATGGACATGTTTTATGTATTTATTCTCTTTTACTTCATTTTTTCTCTGTTTCTGACCCGCCCTGCTTTCCATCTCCACTTTAATGAGTCACATGATTATACTGACCTTGCCTAGATAATCCAGAATATCTCAAGGTCCACATTTTAATCACATAAAGGAGATCCTATTCACCATAAATTAACATATTCACAGTTTCCAGCAATTAGAAGGTGGACATTTTGGGGATAGTAAGATTCTGCAAACAACAGAGAAATAAATACACCTATTGTTGTGTAGTTAACTCATAAGAGAGACATTTGTATTTAAAAAAATTCAAAGCTATAATCAAAACAAAATTTTTCAAAATAAAAAAATTAAGACTTCATGAAATATATGAAATTAAATTATTAACACAAATATTAAATAAACTAGGAAGCTAAGCTTAAAATAAATAAAACCCATAAAAGTCTATAAAATTTTTAACAATGTCATCAAATTAATAGCAAAAGAACTAATGGAAAGTTGCACACTAAATGGGAGAGTGCTCAAAAGATAACAATATGAAATAATACAAATCTTAAATAAAAGAGGCTATTATAGAAACAATCCCAGTGTACAGAAAATTTAAGATTTTGAAAATAAAATAAATGATCCTAGCTAAACTTCACAAAAAATAGAAATAAAAATGAAGTTTCATAAAGTAAACATAAATATGAGAAACATTCAGAAACTACAATCATAAGTGCTAGAATTTCTCAATGCAATTCTAATCCAAAAATGTTACCCTTTTATAAGCACCAAGGCTACTCAAATAGAGAAACAAATATCTTTGTTGTTGAAAAAAATGAAGCTAAAAATGAAGACTTACAACAAAGTTGTCTTGCATGCTGGTTCATCATAGTCCTACAGAACAGAAAGTTGGAGCTGGGATGTAACTCAGTGATCAAGCCTTTGTGTAGTGTGCATGAACTCTTGGGTTTGAACTCAGGTACCATAAGAGAGAGAGAGAAAAGAAGAAAATCCACCTTGAATTATGCATGAATGTTCTCACAATCAGAGAAACAGAGAACCAAGAAGCATATTTCCTCCATTACTGAACATTTGCCTGAGCTTTGGAAAACTAATAAATTATTTAAGCAATAAAAGCTGCCCTTGCAGATTTATCTTGGACAGTTTAATAAACTTTGAAAATGTTACTGTCATAATAAGACTATGTTATCAATTTGAATGACTCTACTTAATTTCTCCATCAACATTTCATCTAGCTTATCTTTAGATATCTTTAGTTGATGCTCATATTATCAGATTATTTGAATATATCTTTAACAGAGAGGAAAACAGTTTGAAAATCATGTGCTGTTCCTCTCCCTTTATTTAACTTTACCATTAGTTTTACAATATCTCTCAATAGATTCAATCCTTCTCATTCAATACACAGTTTTCTTGCTTCTTTAGATGTAAGTGAACTTGATTGTGGAACGACACACAAAATTTAAAGTTTTGAAAATTTCAATTTTTCAAAATAAAAATTTTGAAAAAGTTTTGAATATGACAAGAGATGAATGGCAACGCTTACACTAGATCATGTGTATTTAATATCTAAGTGTTTTGAATATTTTAATCATAATTTGTCTAAAGATGATAAACAAAATAACGATTTTTCCCTTATGTTTAAATACACACTCAAAATTTAGTGAATTTTCCTATATTCTTATATATTTTAAAATAATATTGCTCAATTTCTTTTGTTCTTGAGCTGATATTCGATTAAATTTGGAAGGCTGAATTCCATTCAATAAGTAATAGCAGTTGTAAACAATTAATTTCCTTAAAATATTTTAAATTGTAAGTTACAATTACAAATACAATTGTAGTATTGTTAAGTTACAATTCTAAAATAGCTGAGTGTCTAAACTATTTTGAAGACCTTAAAACGTGGATCAAAAGTACTCAGAATTAAGATAAAAATAATATTTGCTTATATAACTAAAAACTTATACTTACTTTGAAGTAATGTTTTAGATTAAGCTGTGCACTATTTCTTTTATGCTTATACTATCTTATATTTGCAAATAATTGCATTAGCCACAATCTAGTTGTAAAACACAATCTGGGATATTAAAAATAAAATATTTTAATTAAGACTGTGCAGACATGAGGTCAGGGTTAAGTGGACAGAAAATGGAAACTACAGTACTCAGATATTTGTACATTTGGAAGCCTTAGGGATGAAGCGTCAAACTTCAGGAGCAAGCATTGGTACTGCTAAGGCTGGAGGGACATGGGAAAAAAAACTAATAATGAGTAACCTTGTGAAGCTGAGAGGTGACGGATGGCTGCACTATAGAGCTTTAGTTGAGATTACATCAGCACAGGGTAATTTCCCATGCTCTACACATGCAAAATGCAACTTATTTGGAAGCCCTATTTCCTGTTAGTATAGAATAGCATTAAAGACTGAAATGTAGGCACCAAAATTATACTGCAGAATGATCCTCATGACTACTGATGTACACAGAATAACATGCTTGATGAGACCTGTGAAAAAGATATTTTTAATAAACCAAGCATTCCCACAAACATTTCTCCCATGTGTGTGTGTGTGTGTGTGTGTGTGTAAGGAGATAGATGGTCCTTACTCAACTTACTACACAATGTCATAAAAGCATGCACATTCATTAGAAACCATATTTTAAAATTTTAATTATGATCTTTTCTGGGCTGTTAATATGTGGTACAGTACTGTCGATGCTCAGTAGTGGCATCACCCAGCTACATGATGATGAGGGTAAGCACCTGGTACTCTATGGCACACTGTCAGTAGGATCTGATATTCAGTAGGTAAGGTGCATTAAATGCATCTTTAACTTAAACCAGCTTCTGATGGGTTTGTATGGATGCAATGCCATTTTAAATCAATGAGCATTTCTTCATATGAGTGTGTATGTAAACAAACATGTTTATTTTATTATACTAGTTCAACTTTCAAAATCTTAAACTTGAATTATAACTGGATGAATACCTAAATAAATTTGAACTCTTCAAATGGGACTTCAATTGTGCCCTAGGGACGTGTGTTGCATTAATCATCATTTTATTTTCATTCTCAGAAGATACCTTTTTGTGCTGGGGCTCTTGAGGCACTAACTGTTGGGAGCTAGAAAAGATATCATGCAAGTAGGTAAGCTCAAATTAGCCTTTTCCTGATGGCTTTATGTTTACCTTGGGAAGTTTTTCTCACAATAAATACTTCTGATGTTTTTAGCCTATAAAATAAAGGACAGGGAGCCTCACTCTGTTAGAAATCAGACCCGACCAGGGCTGATTCACCTATCAGACCCCACTATGAATTCATTGAGACTTTGCTTTTATTTTTATTTATCTATCTATCTATCTATCTATCTATCTATTTATTTATTTATTTATTTGGTCCTGGGGATTGAACTCAGAGGTACTCAACCACTGAGCCACATCCACAGCCCTATTTTGTGTTTTATGTAGAGACAGTCTCACTGAGTTGCTTAGCTCCTTGCAGTTGCTGAGGTAGCTTTGAACTCGTGATTCTCCTCCCAAAGTGCTGGAATTACAGGCATGAGCCACCGCTCCTGGTTTATTTCTTATATTTTTTATCTCTAATTTCCTCATCAGCCCAAGTTTGGGGAAACTGAGTAAATGTCATATGGATCATGATAGGTAAATATATTTTGGGGTTAAGTGTTAGCTTCTGACCACTTGAGTTTGAGCTCAAAACAGCTTTGGGATTCTTTAGCTCAGATTATTTTGCTTCTTTAGATGTAAGTGAACTTGATTGTGGAACCACACACCATCTTGTCCTGAGGTGCATGGTGGGCCTTGAGAAGATATGTTTAGTTTCTCACTGCAGAACCTGTGGATATAAACGTTTTGGGAAAAAAATCTTTGCAGATATAGTTAAGTATCTTTAGGTGAGATTATCCTCTCTTACCTAGATGATTCCTAATGCCAAAGTCAAAGCTCCTTTAAAAAGACATTACAGTGATCCCATTAAAGTGGAATTTGAGACAACCGGCCACTTTGGGCTCCTGAACCTTAGGATAAAGAAACAGAAGTGGAATGATACAAAGGAGAAGGTCACATGAAGATGGAGGCAGAGACAGGAGAAATGCAGCCACCAAAAATGCTGACAGTCACAAAAATGGGAAAACACAAGCCGGGATTCCAGGCATATGAACATGCAGAAACCTTATTTCCTACTTATTTTTTTTTTTGGTTCTTTTTATTTATACATAATGATAGAATGCACTTTTGCAAATTATGCATACATAGAGTGCTACTTATTCTATTTAGGATCCCACTCTTGTGGTTCTGTGGGCTAGAATTGTGATGGGATAATTTTGTTGTTGTTGTTGTATTAAATTGCCCAGTTTGTAATAATTTGTTTGGCAACCTTGGGAAATCAGAAAATGTCCTCTTTAAATTCTGCATTTAGAAATAAATCTTGTTTTCTTAAAATCATGGTTATTATTGAACTCAGTAAACTCAAATACTCCATTGCTCAATTTTTCCAACCAATCTAGAAAAATTCTTCAATTATTTGTCATGGGCATTCTCAATAAATTCAATCCTTCTCATTTGATACACAGAAGTTTTGTTGCTCCTTGAAAATACTTCTTGGTTTCCTCATTATATGATGTTCTTTTTAGGCACAAAGTTCATTGTTTTAATTTCATCACTGAGTAATGACATCCCACCCATTCTTGTAACCCTAAGAGCATCTTTTATGGCTTGAGTTGGAAGCAGACCCTGAAATAAAAATATATGTGCACATTATTTTTTAAGAAACCGCTCCCAGAAAAAACTAGTAAAGAAATGGAAAAAAGCAAATCAAGGGAAAGGAAAGCTTTAAAGATTGTGATATCATTCCAAAAATATTTCAGAGGAAAAGTCAGGCTGAGGGAATGCTGGTATATAAGTTACTCTTAGAATTGTCTCATGGGAGCTGACTCATCTATTTATGCAGTGTCAATTACTTCTGGCTCTGGACAGTAGCAAGAAAGGACATGTGTAACTATCTCTTCCAGTGACGGAGGAGCCCTGTGAAGATAGTTCACAGATGCAGGTGGATAGAAAGAAATTCACGGCAAGGCAGAGTATCTATATTATCACTACATAGTGCTTCATGCTTAAAAACCTTTCTGATCTCATCTTCCTCCCAACTAATTTCTGAACGTGGCCCATTCAACTGATAAGTCCCAAAAGTTTGCATGTGATTCTGTGTTATAAAAAGCTTCCAAATTCAGTGACAGGAAATCGGGGCTCTAATTAAATGTAAATTTCTTTAGTTCATTCCTTAAAAAGGCTTCATTTTCTCTCAGTTATGTGTCATATACACCATTCTAATTTTAACTATTTACTGTACTGAGAAATATTTATGTACGTACCTTACCTGGTTCATGTTCACTCTAAATTATTTTATTTTAAGGAAAAAATTTTCTTACATATTTTCAAGGGACTAAGAATACCTTATAAATTAGAAAAAAATTAACTATACTTATTTATTTAAATCAAACATTATACTTCCTTTCTTTTAGCCTCAAGTGATTTTCAATTTTGTCATCAAAAATGTATTGATTTTAGCCATAAATAGGAGAGTTGTTTTGCATGAAAATTATCTAACTTCATCTCTTTAACTATAAAGTCAATAGTAAAATATTTGATAACTAGTATTTGTCAGATGTTTCTGGATTCAATGTCAAGGTTAAACTATAAACCATTTTAGGATAAAAATATAATAATGTAATCATAAGAAACATGATATTATAGGGCAAAAGATCAGATTTTTGGTGTAGCACATTTTGTTGGAATTTTTCCAATCCTGTACCTAGGTCATAAGCATACATTACTACACTTATTTAACAAATTTTAACTAGCTTTTGTTCTGTTATTACATTTTTATAATGATAATGATAATTAATACAGCCCATTTGTGGATTTAGAATCAAGGCAAAAGTATATAATGATGAATATGAAAGATCATTTATTGTGCTGATTTCTATATTGTAAAATAAATCTCTTGTATTGTCCACCTACTTTTATTCCACAGTAGTCTGGCCCACACTGGCCACTTTCTTATATTCTCTAGACTATATCAACATGTCCTTTCCTATTAATGACACTTTTTCTACCTACAGTCATTTAAAGACTAGGCTGTATTTGAAATCTACACAACTTCTGTATTATAATTCAGAGGTTCTCAACTGGTTATACAATAGAATTAACTATGAGTATCAACTAAATATGCAGATATACCAGAGTATGTATAAATATCCACTCAAGGGCATGCATATGGGTTGTTTCCAATTTTGATTTATTATGAAAACATTTATATAAGGTTTATTTGTGTATAATTTTCATTTCTTCTTTAAATGAACAAGTGTGCAGTTGATAGGTCTTATGGTAGTTGATTTTTTTCTTTTTTTAAAATTTGTTCTTTTTAGATATATATAACTGTAGAGTGTATTTTGATATTCTATACATATATGGAGTTTCACTGGTTGTGTATTCATATATGAACATAGGAAAGTTATGTCCTATCCATTCTGCTATCTTTCCTATTCCCGTTCTTCCCCCATTCTTTTCATTCCCCTTTGTCTTAGCCAATAAGTCTAAGAATCCTTTCCATAACCAACAACTTTCCTCCATTAGTCTTGTAGAAGTTTATTGTTGGGAGTGGTGGTACATGCCTGTAATCCCAGCAATTTGGGAGGCTGAAGACAGTCAGCCTGCGAGTTCAAAGCCAGCCTCAGCAATGGCGAGGCACTAAGAATTCAGTGAGACCCTGCCTCTACATAAAACACAAAATAGGGCTGGAGATGTGCAGTGGTCGAATACCCCTGAGTTGAATCCCCAAGACCAAAAAAAACAAAAAAAGTTTGTCAATTTGTTGATGTTTTAAGAGAATTTGTGTCATTGATCTTCTCTCTCATTTTCCTGTTTTCAATTTCACTGTCATAAGCTCATGTTTACCTTACTTATTTCCTTCTGATGGCTTTGCATTTATTTTTCCCTTTATTTTCTATATCCTTCAGGTAAGGATTTGGATTACCTGAAGTTGAGTCATTTTTTTCTCTTCTATAGCAATAAATGTCACAGTTTAGTGGTATAAATTTCTATACCTGCACCCACTGCTATGTCTTGTGGTCTGATAAATTTTCATTTTAATTCCTTGTTTTAACATCCTTGAAAATATCTCAGTGACCAGTAGAGTATTTAGAAGTTTGATGTGTAAAATCTTAGGAACTTTTCCCAATAATTTTTCTCTCATTGTTTTCTAGTTTTGTCCACTTTGTATGATTTTTATTCTTTCACAACTGTTGAAGTTTGTTTTGTGCCCTAGGATGTGGTCTACCTTACCATATGTTCTTTGTATTGAAAAATAATATTCTGCTGTTTCAAATTGAAACATTCTATAAATGCTGAATAAAAAGTGTTTTATGTTCTTCTATATACTCATAGAACTTATGCCTAGTTTATTTGTGAGTTGAGAGAAGAGTATTGATATTTACCAGTGAATTGTGGATTTGTCTATTTCTCCTTTCATATCTATTATAGTTTACTTCACACACTTTGTAGCTCCGATGTTTGGAGGGATACCTCCTTGGGGGATTGACTCTCTTATCATTATATCATCACCTCTGTCTCTCTCTTTCTAACTCTATAATATTTTCCACTCTAAAGTAAACTTTATATGATAGTCACCAAAAGAACACATTCTTTCTTTGCATGGCATAGATTTTACCAAATGTTATTTCAACTTATCCTCACATTTCAAATATTTCAAATATGAGAGTACTTTTTGAAGAGAGTATATATTTATTTCATATCCCGTTTAAGTGAGCTTTCTTGCTGCTGTGACAAAAAGAACAGAGAAGAACAGGTAGCAGAGGAAAAGTATATATTGTGCTCATTGTTTCAGAGGTCACAGTCCATAGATGACGGACATTTCTCTGAGCTTGAGGTGAGGCTGAACATTATGGAAGAAGAGTGTGGAGGAGGAAAGAGGCTCAGGAGATTAGGAAGTAGAGAAAGAGAGCTGTCCTTACCACCACAACATAAACCCCAAAGGCATGTCCTCCATGACCCACCTCCTCCAACCACACCCTACCTGCCTGTAGTTACTTCTCAGTCAATCCTTAGGAGGGGTTTAATTCACTGATTAAGTTAATAACCCAATCATTTTACCTCTAAAAATTCTTGCATTGAC
The DNA here is from genome assembly GCA_004024805.1 of Geosciurus inauris. Classification (NCBI taxonomy): domain Eukaryota; kingdom Metazoa; phylum Chordata; class Mammalia; order Rodentia; family Sciuridae; genus Geosciurus; species Geosciurus inauris. The sequence goes on along the minus strand of PVHX01005221.1, from coordinate 55,684 downwards.
TCACACATGAGCTTTTGAGAGACACCTCAATTCTAAACCATACATATCCCAAGATGTGAATCCCTGTCTTTTAATTGATAGATTCAGACCATACATATAAGCATATATATATGTATATATATATACAACATATACATATATACACACACATATATATTTAACTTAAGCATTTTATATTACAGTTAAGTTGGCTATTTTGTTTTTTTATTAATGTGAACAACTTTTGCTTTCCTTTTTGATTAATCTATAGTGTTTTGAATATTTAATTGTATAGCTTTATTTAGTGATATTGTAGAAATCATATCATGTATATATTAATTATTATAGTCTATTAGTGTCAACACTTTACTACTTTAGCTAAAGTTTAGTAATATTATTTTCTTTTGTTTACTCTTGTCATTTTCCATTTATATTGTAATTAGATTGATTATTTTTTCCACATACATTCTAAACCACCACGAACGGACATTGTTCTATTGCCTATTTTGGGTACATTTCAGCTAACATTTCTTTGAGTAGGTTTGTAGCCTTGCTTACTTCTTTCATCTTCTTCTAGCATTCCAATGTCACAAATGTGAAAATTTCATTATAATCCCACAGATCTTTGAAGCTCTATATATTTTTTCAGCCTGTTTCCTCTATTTACATTGAGTAATTTCTTTTATCTATCTTCCAGTTTGCAGACTCTTTCTTTTGTGTCCTGCATTGAGCCTACCCATGAAGTTGGGCATTTAATTTACCACTTATATTTTTCAGTCCTAAATTTCTAGTTCATTCTTATTCATGTTTTTTATTTCTTTTATGAGGCATTTTATTTTTTTTAACTTTAGAACATGTTTGTAATTGCTAATAAAAATGTCCAAGATGGATGCTTTCAAATCTTTGCCAACTAATTGTAAAGTGTGTGTGTATGTGTGTGTGTTTTATTCAATCTGAAAATTTTCCAGTTCTTGTTATGATATAGTAACTTGATTGAAACCTGTGTATAGTGACCATTATGGTATGAGACACTGGATTTTATTTAAATATGCTGCTTTGCTGGAGCAGAGAAAAGGATATCATCAACTTTTCATTTCCAGGTAAGAATAAAATCAACATGTCCTGTTTGGGCTCCATTTTCTTCCAATATTTTAAGGTAAGCTTCTTGCTATTATTGTCTTAAGGTTAGATTTTAAAGTCCACAATAAGATTTTAGTGATATCCCCTTGGTTGTGAAGGGAAAGGGTGACTCAGTTCCATGCCCACATGACTTCCACTGACAACACACCCGGGAGTGACCTCAGGACACCTAAGTGGTAGTAAACATCATGACTCAGGAGTAAGCCTTTGAGAAGATGAGATAGATGCACTTTTCCCTATTCCTCACACTAAATACAATTAAAAACCTTAGACATTGTATATAAAACAAACATATGAAGACCATGAAAAGCAGAGGATTGCTTAGAGACTTCAGGACACAAGGAATGACAAGATGATGTATTCTTTATACTTATTGATTTATATCTGCAAACTTTATGTGAAAAAGTGGATAACCTGGAAACACCAATGATTCTCAGCCAAATAGTGTCTGAGTAAGTCTCTTCTCTTAGCTGAAGTGTCAGAAAAGAGATATAATGGTGCAGAGAAAGTTTAGACAACTACTTTTCCAGTCCATAAAAATATGACACATGAAAAATAATAGTCTCAATCCTACCCATGCCAAGAAACACATACTGAAAACATCTGTTTTGGATATGAAGTGACCACAAAAGCTTATGATTAGATTATAAGAGTTGTAAGCTAATTGGTGCATTAATGCACTTGATGAATTAATAATTTTCAAAGATTGTTGCCCTGGGTGATAACTATAGGCAGGTATGGTGTGGCTGGAGGAAGTAGGTAACTGAGGAAATGCCTTGGAGGTTTATAGCAGGTTTCATCATCTGCCATGATTTTCTGACACAATGTTCTGCATCACTAGGGCCTAGAGCAATGGAGTTGACAAACCATGGACTGACACCTCTGAAAGCATGAACCACAATAAACCTTTCTTTAAGTTTTTCTTGTCAAATATTTGGATCATAGCAATGAAACGCTCACTGACACACCATCAGATGAGCCTCGATCTTCACTCTCAGAGACTGTCATTAGCATCCTCCAACCCTGATTACACTTCCATCCCTTAACCCTCAACCCAACCCCTTCCATGATGCCTGAAAAGCTCAACTTTTCCCAACCGTAAGGGGACACACTTACCCTACCATACCAGAAATTAATCTCATTTATTAAAAAATATACAAAGCACCTTAATTGGAAGCACACACACTGATGGAGTTTACTACTGGATGGAGATCAATTTTTTGAGAAATACATTATGAAGGGAAAAATGATGCATATCTGTATCAGAAAAGAAACTATTGCAGTTTTTCAGGAAAAATTCAATATCTCTTACTTTAAATAAAATAGTTTGCTGGGTGTGGTGGCACACACCTGTAATCCCAGCAGTACAAAGGGTGAGGGAGGAGGATCATAAGTTCAAAGCCAGTCTCAGCAATATAGCAAAGCCCTAAGCAGTTTAACAAGATGCAGTCTCAAAATAAAAAATAAAAAGGGCTAGGGATGTGGTTTAGTGGTTGAGCACGGTTAAGCACTCCTAGGTTCAACCCCAAGTACACCTCACCAACAAAAGAAAAATGAAAAAAAAAAAAAGAGTATTTCATTACCTGTGTTTTTATATATTATAATAGTATCATCACTTTACAAAACAAAAAGGACAGTATATTATTCAAACATAGAAGAATAAAATACATTTAGCAAAAGCTTTATCTTCATCAAAAATACCCAAACTTTCCCAGTTATTTTTCTGACTTATCTTTCTAAAAATCAAGAAAAAAAATCAGAAAAGCCAAGTTTTAAAATGGTTTAACATATTTTTGTGTGATCTTCTATTCATTATATCTACATATATTAGTTATCTTTGATTCTCCAAAGATCTGCACACTTTTAAATTATGACAACTTCGATTTTGATACTGCAAATTCAAAGACTATCCTTTTGAATGCTATTCATGTCTGCAGGACACATTCTTATCAAGAAAAGAGGATTTTTAAAAATTAAATGACATATTCATGGGCCAACATAATGATTTCTTACAAATATAGTAATGTGTTTTTGGAATGTCTGTGAAAATAGACTAAAATTACTTGAACTATGGACATAACACATATTCACATGTTTTTTCCTACAGTAAAACTTAATCATTCTATGCAAGATGTGAATATTTTCTTTGTATTATGAGGATTATACATTGTAACTTAGAATTCTTTCACATACAATAATTGTAAAGTTTGTTTTATTATTTTTAATACCATTGATTATTTTTTAATTAGTTAACACATCTGAAGTGGAAATTTTGTAGAATTAGGATTCTACTTCTTTAACATGTATAATATTTTTTCATTCTATATATTTTATCAGTTTTGAAACACCATGTTCTTTCATCTAATCATTGTGTAGAATCTAATGGTTAAATGGAAGAAAAATTATTATATATTGTATTTTTGAGATTGTAAAATTTTCCATTTTTAAGAGGTTAGAACATGCTAAACATAATTTAAACTATCTGAAAGATAAGATGTTCTTTTTAAGAAATTCTGATTAATTTAAACAGGGAATGATTTTTTTTAAAGATTAGAACTAGTCTAAAAATGTCAAAGACTCATTTTCTATACATTTTCTTGGATATAAATAAGTTCATGGTGGATTTTTCACATAGTATACAAATGGTGTGTTTTTAATAAGTATTCTGAAGAAAGTATGCAGAATAATGAATCCTTGTATAAATAAAGTATTTTTTAAGAGTAAAAATATCATTTTAATGTGAATCCACTAGAGTGGAAATATAAAAGCTTCTATATATGGGCAGACGATGAACACTCAATCTCCAGAATACAAGAATCTATAAGAACCATTTTCAAAAAATAAATATTTGCAAGTTGAATATCAATAATCTGTATGGCAACAAGAAAGGAGAGGCCAGGCATTGATTTACAGATATCTTCTAAGGTACCTGTGTGTTGAGCTGATACACTGTTGGTTGTTACAAATGCAGAAAAAGATAATAGCAACAAAATGTTAACATCAGACTTTGTAGAAAGGTCAAACAACTCTGAAACACATCACTCACTGAGACAAAAGGCAAAAACAATATATTAACTCAAGAAGATTATGTGGATTTTCACAACAAATAACACTCATATTGTCCTACTAAGCAACCTACTAAGGTAAATTAAAAATAACTCATCAGCCAGGCGCAGTGGCACAAGCCTGTAATCCCAGCACTTTGGGAGGGTGAGGCAGTAGAATCACAAGTTCAAAGCCAGCCTTAGCAATGGCGAGGTGCTAAGCAACTCAGTGAGACTCTGTCTCTACATAAAACATAAAATAGGCTGGGGATGTGGCTCAGTGATCGAGTGCCCCTGAGTTCAATATCCAGTACCAAAAAAATAAAAAATAAAAGAAACTCATCAAAACAAAATATAAATGGCACACACATACACAACAGCCAGTCTTCTAATGGAGTACCCCCCTCCCAAAAAAATGTCCTATGTCATTTGACATTTCCAAAAAAAATAAAAAAAAAACCCAAAAAACTAGATAAACTTGGTTTACCTGTATATAATGAACCTCTCAAACACTTGTCCAGGGATACTAGTGCTTGCAGTAGATGTGTGCGTGTGTGCTTGTGTGTGTGCACCCACACATGCATGAGTACTTGAATATATCTGAAGTGATTCTTACACTGGCAAATGTGCTGAAAATAACCAAAATGTTGATATCTGTAAGGCACATTATGCAAGGTGATACACAATTTTCATTGTTTAATTAATTTGTTTTTATTTAATATAAACTCCTAGTACTATACTATGTGCAGTACTGTTCAAATGCTCTACAAATGTTAGCTTGCTTCATCTTTACTACAGCCCTATGAGGGATCATGATTATCTCCACTATAAAGATGAAGAAATTGAGGTACAGTAATATTATCCAAGGTCACATGGTTACTGTGTGATCTGGGATTTAATTTAGGACTGTTGTTCCCAGAACCTATGCTTCATAGCAACAACCTTATGTTCCCTTAATATGTCAAATATACTAACAGTTTGATGATCACCATGAATACTATCACTAGATCAATTTATTTTAATAGCATAAATAAATACAATCAGCAAGCCCATTATTTATACATGGCTGAGGAAGCTGTCATAAAGAGAATGTTGTGTATTCATTTTAATTGTAGCAAAAAATGTCTTAGAGGGATAAACATATATATGTTTTTCTATACAGGAAGGTTAAGGGAGAAGGAAATAAATGGAAGTTAGGAGAAAAGTTCATCACTACAGGAGGACATAAATACAATGGAAATGACAAGTTCTGCTTGTGAATCTCTATCAAACTTCACTATTAGCTATAGGAATGTTTCATTGTCTGTAATAAAGTCTCACTCATCAATGTATCAGAGACTTATCTAAGTGTCTGTATCTTTTCATATGACACTTTCTTCATTTCAAGTCACTTTTAGATCATTCATTCAACATATATTCCCCTGAAGACATTCCTTGTACACAACTGCCTTGGTGAGATAACCTGCCTCTCCCAATAATTCAACTGAAAGGACAAGCATTATCTAAAATAATGAAAGACAGGTTTCAGATTTTCCATCTGTATTTACACACACTTTCTTGCAGAAATAGCCATTTATTCCATTACAAAACCCACTTCACAATTTGGAAACACATCTAACAAGTTTTCAGATAAGCAACTGATCACCAATACTTGAATCATTTCTAATCACCTTAATTCCTATAACTTACGCTGAGTTGCATCTTCTTTCTCCTGAATCAATCAATTACCCTCCCAATTGGTCCATTTGCTTGTACAATTATTCCAATATCCCTGAATTATACAGTCAAGTCTTTTCTCCTCAAAAGCACCCAAAGTTATGTTCTCAAAATTCAAGTAAGAACCAATCTAGGTGTCCTTTAGCAGGTGAATGGATAAACAAAATGTGGTATATATACACAATGGAATGTTACTCAGCCTTGAAAAATGAAATGATGGCTTTTGTGGATAAATGGATGGAGCTGGAGAATATTATGCTAAGCAAAATAAGCTAATCCCCAAAACTCAAAGGCTGAACATCTTCTCTCATACAAGGATGCTAATTCACAGTAAATGGTGGGCGAGCCTAGGGAAGAATAAAGTTACTTTGGATTAGGCAGAGGGGACTGAAGGGAGTGGAGGTAGTAAAGGAGTCAGAATGACAGAATAAATTGGACGTTACTACCAAATGTGCGTATATGACTATGACCAGTGTGATTCTATATCATGTACAACCAGAAGAACAAGAAGTTAAACTTCATGTATGTATGATGAGTCAAAATGCATTCTACTGTCATGCATAACTAATTAGAACAAAGAAAAAGAAAAAAGAAATACATATAAAAAATACAAGTTACATGGAAACATCCTCATGAAATGAGATTACCCTACCAAACGTCTGATTGACACCTGGTTGGCGGAAAACTCATTTGTCCTTTGGATGCCTTGCATCTCATTAGTTCTCTCTCTCCTTAAGCAATCCCTAACCTCCCATGTATGTTAGGTATTTAAGTGGTCCTTATGGTAGGGTATGACACATTTACAAAAATAAGTTCTCTTTTGGGTGGCACCTGAAAATGTGGTTAAACATTGGAAAAAGACGGAGAACAGAGGTCATCAACCATGACTGCCAGTAAGCTTTAACCATAAGAAAAGTGAACTTTTGGGGCATCTTTTTGGTAGGAAGTGGTTTTACTACCTGGGACAAGAGGCAGACAGACATTAGGATCCTAGCCTCCCATAGAAAGTGGGAAAACATATCTTTCTTAATGTTTACATTTCAAGGGATTGACCCTAGAGCCCTTGGGAAAGACATTCCTGGGTTGTAAAGCATTCAAAAGGCTTTTAAAGAAGATTTGTGTCTCAAGAGGAATGATTACAATGACCAGTTTATTACAGCAAATGCTCTGAAAAGCAAGGTCAGTAAGAAAGCTGTCTAAAGTTTAGTCAAACTGAGGGGAACTTTAGCCATCCAGTAAATTCTTGGGTCACAGAAAATCATGGAATTTTTACAATCCCTGTGCCAAAAAAAAAGGCAAGTACTTTCCTTGTGAATATCACAAAATAAATACTCATGATTAGTATTTACCTTTTTCTGACTTTTGAACTATATTAATGCACCTATTCCCATTATTGTCTTCCCATCAAGTATCAAATAATTAGAACTTAGACATATGGTATACAACACATTTACATCTAGGTTGCTATTTGATGTTCTCATTTTTGGAAATTAGAAAAACAGCTGACAAATTTGTGTCTGGAATTCTCATTATGCACTAATGTTAACAATTGTGTACTCATTGCACTAAATGGTTAATTTATATGCCATGGAAATAAAAATATATTTGTACTTAGACATTTTTAGAAAGAGATGGCATTATTAAGTTCTACAAAATGTTATTATTACAAATTGCTCTAAATTTATCATTGCTCAATTGTTATTAACAGAGACATTTCTTCTATTAAACTTAACTTAAAAGGAAGTACAGTTAATGCACGATTGGCAATAAAGCCTTTTGTATGAGTTTCTTTTAATTGAAATGTATGTTGAAGTAAGAGAGACAATTTCCTTAGCTAAAGAAAAAAAGTAGTTAATTTAAAAATACTTCTTTTTATGAGGAGATTTATGACACAAATGTAAATTTAAAATTGAATGTAAATCTAGGGCTGGGATTGTAGCTCAGTGGAAGAGCTCTTGGCTAGCATGTTTTAAGCACTGGGGTTCAATTCTCAGCACCACATATAAATAAATAAATAAATAATAAAATAAAGGTTCACCAACAACTAAAAAAAATTTTTTTAAAAATTGAATGTAAATGTATAAAAAGCTATCATTTAGAAAATTAGAAGTTTTACATAGAAGGAATAACTTCTAATGTTCTCCAGAACAGTAAAGTTACTACAGTTAACAATTAATTGAGTATTTAAAACTTTCTCCTACAGAGGACTTTGAATGTTTAAAAACCAAAGAAATGATAAATGTTTTAGACCATAAACATGTCAATTACTTTGATCTGATATTTGCTCATTACATATGTTTGTAGAAATACTACACTGTATCTCATAAACATAGTCATTTTTAATTAAGAATATTTTAATATTAAATTTATGGCAGTAGCCTCTTCTGAAGTTGTTTGTTTTTCACTTATCATTAATAAAATTAAATTATTTTTATCTAAGAATTACAAATGTGCATTTTCATTGTTAGTGCTGTAAGATTAATTTTCAGAAGTACATAGTTTAGTACTCAAATACTATAGCAAAGAGCACTATAGGCATTTTCTAGTTTTCTAAGTATCTTCAATTCAGGTTGCTTCCAATAAAATATGGCTCTAGAACAAGGAGAAAAGTCCTATACTAAAAAAAGTAATATTGTATTGCTAATATCCACTTTCTTGAAGATACCAAATTGGTCAACAATTAAAAAGAAATAAGAAAACATTGAAAGCCCTTTTATGTCATATTAGTAACTATAACAAATTTTTTATAAGCAAGCCAAATATGATTACAAAATATGATGGTTTAAAATATACTAATAAAAATATTTTATATAAGCAAAATCCAAAAGCTAGATTTTAATCTTCACAGCCCTTAGATCTCATGCCCAGAGTTTTAGAAAGTTTGTCTGACTCAATTTCCGCTGCCCTTCCAGTTCATCATTCCTATTGTTCACATTATTATGAGTAATTTCAAACATTCAATGGATTCACCTTATCTAAATATTTACATCTATATTCCTCAGTATAGTATTGAAAGCACTCTATGACCTGGTCCATACTCTGAGTGACAACTTCCAAAGTCCTTGTCATGAAATATATAAACTAGCTATGCCAACGTGTTTTACTTATTTTTTTCTTTATTTGTATCTGAGATTGAACACAGTGATACTTTACCATTTAGCCATATCCCCAGGACTTTTTTATATTTTAATTTTAGACTGGTTCTCACTAAGTGACTTAGAGCCTTACTAAATTTCTGAGGCTGGCCTCAAATTTGCTATCCTTCTGCCTCAGCCTTCCAAGTCCCTGGGATTACAGATATGCACCACCACACCCAACTAGTGTACTTTATTCTTAATACTCTTGCTTGTTTTTGTAAACCAATTGCCCTGTCAGCAAACCTTGTACTTTACTGCACATGTCATAATTCAGTTGTAACTTCATAGTTATTTCTGTGATTATTTGAATATTGTCAAGATATCCCAGTGGACTATAGAAACCATGAAGCAAGAGCTATGTTTGTCTGTACTTACTACATTTATTTGCACGTATCTTATACTTTATCTATGGTGCAGAATATGTTCATTGAGTGAATAAGGTAAGCATACAATGAACCAAGATATATATAATGTATAATATGTGTTAAATCATATTTCTGTTTCTGATAACAAATATCTGAGGTAATCATTTTTTTTAAATACAAAGGTTTATTTCTGGCTCACAGTTTTGGAGGGCATGAACAATTATTCTTATTGTTTTGGGGCCTGTGGCAAAGCAACGCATCACGGCAGGGAGCACATGAGGGAGAAAAGCTATTCCCCTCATGGTGGCAGGAAGTTAAAGGGAAAGAGTGATGGTTGAGGGAATATGTCTCCTTCAAGGGCATATTCCCAAGGACTTGATCAGAAGACCTACTACTACAGGCTTTGTTCTTAATAGTGTCAAGCCAGGGACTGCTTTTAACACATGGATCTTTGAAGAACATTTTCCTATTCAAACTGTATCACCACATATAAAACATTTGGGATTAGATTTAGTAATTCTTCCATATTTTCACACAGAATTTACCTGGGGTACTAAACAGTTTTAAAATGTTCTCAAAAGCACATTGCTTTAAATGTCAAATTTATTTAAGATGGTAATAAGTTTGGAATGAGTAATTTACTTATCTTTATTAACGATTTTATGCCCACATGTGAAACATTTTGTTAGAAGACAAGGAGAAGAACCGAAGTGCATTTTCTCATGGAGGTGGAGTGGGCAGTATCTAAAGAAAGAACATTATGAACAAAACCTGTTCACTTTAGAAGTAATTAACCTCCCTATGCCATCTGCATTATTAATGTGATGGGATTATTACACTGTCCTAATGTATCTAAAATTCTATTAATGTTTTCTTCACTAAATAAATAAAAGTCGTTAAGTAAGAGATGACATTTGCTTTAACTGTTCATTATGGAATTTGATTTTTATAAAGCTGTGGTAGTTTGCTAAATACAAACTGTTAAATGGATGGTATTTCATAAGAGGTTTGATCCTAATTATACCAAATGTCATCATTTTATTTATTAAAAAGATTTCAAAAATTACTCTGCAAGAAAAGATAGGTACTTGAACTTTAATGATATTTAAATTGTTTCTTTAATTTCAAATAGCTGTTATGACAAAGTTGGATTGACCAGGCACTTAGTTCAAACTTGTAATCAAGTTATTTATAGATAACCTGAAATCATATGGAATGTTCTTCTACGTACTATTTCATAAGTTGTATTTTTAAGGTTGTTTATGGAAAATAGTATCCATTGAATTAAAGTAGAGATATCATTATGCATCGTTAATTGCGATACAGTTATCTTAGTTTTAACGTTTAACAAAACATCCTTCTTAAAATTGATGTTCTGTTACTCTAAAATATAAGATAATTTTTGGATTCATAAACTTTGTATTGATTTCAAATGTGAAATTATTTAAAATGTTAAAATGAATTTTTAAAACTCATTTCGCCTATATTGTTTTTAATATTTTCTTTGTTAAATGTTCATTTATTATATTTTACTTGGAAATAATTTTCATTCAATGATAGTATTTCAAAAATTGCCAGGAGAATAATATTTAAATATTCTCCTGCATAAAAAAAACTGTTCATTTAGTGTTTTGCTGAGTTACAATATCATACTCCCTATTTCGCTGTGTCTCTTTGTTCACTTTAATTTAGAAAATTTATCCACTACTTATATTATTATGCGCCTTGGTTTTAAGTTTAATAATATCAATAAATCTATTATTGACAGTACAATTTCAAACACAATTTTTGAAATACAGTTGTAAATAACATTTAAAAATTCTGTAAATTATTAAGAATATTAAGTTGAAATATTTAAGTTGAAACATTTAAATCTCTTTTGTGGTCTCTGACTAGCAATTTAAGCTTTTTTGCTTGTATAAAGATTCCATAAAAAGAGATCTTTAGTACCATTCTAGAATTTAATCAGAACATATGAAATGTAACTTGTCATTTCCTGAGAGCAGAAACACAATTTATGATGAGGTTAATAAAATACAGCCTTCTGAGAATGAAAAAAAATTGCCCCACTTATAAAAATTTTTTACATACTGCTACATACACTCATGATTAATGTGAATGGGATTAATGTGGTTCCTATGGGGTTTAGGGCAATATCTATTTGAAGAGTCTTTATATTGTTACAGCTGTGTTCCTTGAGAAAAGACACAATGAGCTCAATTAAGTATTCATATGCTTATTGCAGCATTTTTACCATGGATACATTCCGCTCTTCATTTGAATCTTTCTTTTAATTTGGCTTCATTAGGTATTCAATGAAGGAGTTGCAAAATGTGTATGATAGGCAATATTTATGCCTTGTTTGTGCATCTTTTATCAAGACTGATCTTTCCCTAAACAAACGGGGTGTTTCTGGGAGTTACACAACACTTGCTGGGCATCTTGTCATCCGCTTTTCCAGTTCAGTCCTTCATCCTTATCCTCCCTTCCTGGTTATCTTTCTTGATCTTGGGAGTCATTAATTTAAAACAGGTTATTGATAATGGCTTTATCACTCAGAAAAGTGCTTACCCCTGCACAAGATTTAAATTAGTCAATGTTGGAAGCACTGTTGAGTTTATTCTGAATAATATTTTATAGTTATGGACTCTGAATAGAACATCAGCTTCCATGTGGTTCATCTGTTGTTACCGTAACTGCTTTTTTTTTTTTTTTTTTTTTTTTTAAAAAGCAGTTTTGAAAATGAAACTCAATTTTTACTGATTCACTTTTGGTATGATCAAACATATGAATTCCATTCCTCATAATTATAGTTTTAGTCTCTCTTTCTGCTTTCTTGATGTAGGCATTGATTGCTGCAAAATTTCCTATCAGTACTACTTTTTCTGTATTTTATATATTTTGGTTGCTGAGTTTTCATTTTTAGTTGTTTCACAGATTTTTGAAATTTTTTCTTAATTTCTTATTTGATCCATTTGTGGGTCAAAATGAAATGACTTAATTTTCATGTATTTGTATAGTTTTCAAAGATTTTCTTGTTGGTGACATAGCTTTATTGCATGTGATCAGAAAAAATTATTTCAATAATCATAAATAATTAAATTATAAATATTTTCACATACTTATTTTCAAACTAGTGTTCAAGAGTGGCCTAAACCATGGCTTTTATTTTGTGAACTCATGCTTTCATTGATTTCTAGGATTCTAGAATTTGAAAAGTGTTAATTAATGTTTACTTTTTCCTTTGATATCAAGATTAATTATTGGTTGGTTCAAAACAAAATCAAACCAAACAAAACAATAAAGCTGTCTGATTGCTAAAAACCTATAGGAAGGACATCAGGGTGAATATGGAAGCATCTGGTAATTGAAGGAGATGTCATTTCTGTAAGGGATATCATCAGTTGTGGCATTTATCTACAAATTCTTGGTAATTACTACAACATCAGATATAAGAGTTGTGAAATAAAATCTAGCTCTAATTACAGCTCTTCCACTACACAGAAAAAGCATGTCATTTGGCTGTTGGAAAGATTACAAGCTATGATTCTTAAATACAGTTGATTTTACATGAAGATGAAACTTTCCTTCACTACATTTTGATAAACCTCATATGTATAAATACAATATGTATAATTACAATATGTATATGGACTGAGGTTTAAAATAAAGTATGGTGGCTACATGTGTTAATTTGGTGGTGGTAATGATGAGATGATCTCCAATAATAAGGTCAAAAATTAATTATTTTGAATATTATTTTCTTATATAAAGTATCATTATTTCCATGATTTGAGAGGCCCATTAAACTTGATATTTTTTACATATAAGTATATATTTAATGCTGTTAGTTCTGATAGGGTGTCTTAATGATTTTTGGAGGTCCGGTACATAATATCCTGTGAGTTAGACAAAATATTTTGTCATTTTATTTTATTTTTTAAAAATTTGTTTCATTGCATTATTTTTGTGATACTGGGAAATGAACCCAGGTCTTGCACATGCTAGATAAGCACTCCAGCACTGAGCTACATCCACAGTCTGAGCTGTGGAGAGTATAAAGGAAATGATACTATGATTTTTTGTGAAAAATCACACTTTTATTAAAGGTAAGTCATATTTTTGTATTTGTACATATATAAATAGCTGTATCTATTTATGCAAAGAAACCCATTAAAACAGATTTATATAACTTATACAGAAGATTACCAATAATGTGTTCTAAAAATTAAACTTACATTTTAGGTTTAAAAAAATTGAATGATATGACATGAATCTGTTTCTAAAACGGAACATGAGAATGTATATTACTTAAACTTACTAGGCAAAATAGTGCAGATTTTAAATGCATTAAAAGCTAACAAAGAAGTACAGATATGTTACCTGCATAAAATATTAAATCATTATAATCACCAATTAATTCTCAGTCTCCTAAGGTGTTAATGAACTCCTCATGGTACCCAGCACCATATCCCAGATGAGCTTGCATGTTGATTATTTGGTGATAATCATGATCATGATCAAGTGTACCAAAGTTATTACTGTATAATACTCCAATGACATAAGAGAATAAGAACCAGAATAATACTTATTAACACACTGACACATTGCCAATGTGCTTAACTTTCACCCAGGGAGTAGTTCACAAATGGTGAGCATCTGGATGTTTATGTATTAAATTCTCTCAGGTGGATGATTTGTTACTCGGATTTACTCAGAAATACTCTTAAAGGCATGATACCTGCTTTATAACAGTTGCAAAACTAAACAAATAATAAACTGATTAAATTGTCTGTTATATTGAAGCATAAACACACTAGCAAATTGGGGAAATTTCAAGTTAAGAAATGAAGAACTAATAGAACAGCAATTATGTTTTATATTGACAGTGCATATTTTTAACATTTATACCTTTGAATATGTTTTGACAAACTCTTTTTTTAAAATAAAAGATTATACTTTTCATTGGAAAATTGATTTAATGAGGGAGTTACGAGATTTGTGTAAGAGTACTTTCTGGCATCTGGAGCTATAATTCTTCTAGATTTCATATTTGTCTGATTATATGATTAAACTCAAATATGTACTATAATGAGACTACCAAATTTCTCTACCTAATGGACATAATTCCCTATGTGTTGCATAGGCCACCAAAAATAATTATTAAAATAATCACTGGGATTATCCCTTAATTTGCTCTTCGGACATACATATCTACCTAGTAGTACATCTATTTACAATTATAAACATTCCTTCAAATCAGGAATTTATTCTCTACTTCTTCCTTTTTCTTGATACTTATATACAAATGATTCCTAAATATTCCTCAAATCTCTCCTCTAGTCTCCATCAAAGACCACTGTTAGCTTCCAGAGTACCGTATATATCACCACAAGGAAAATAATACTTAAACATTTGTCCCTGCCTCAAATCTCCATCCTTCTCTCCCCCACACCCTGTTCTCTTTCATCTACATCTCATATAATTTCAATATGCCTATCACTTAAGGAACATGAACAGATGATCTTTGTCATTTTACAAAATCCTTTATTACCTGTCTCTTACAAACCTTCCCTGCCTTATTACAGTGCCACTTCCCATTCCTGCACTAGAGGCTTATGGTGTGTCTCTGAATTAGCTTTCTCTTACCGTGATACATGGCTCTTCCCTCCAGACAAGCTGAGTATAATTGTGATCTGCCAAATTCTCCTTTAAAAACTTTAAATACTTCTCATCATGAAGCTCTTCTTGAAATCTTCAAGTTCAGTTTATTGCACATCTCTATTTTCCTTAGCATTGAGTATATATTATGTAATAGACAAGCTATTCCCTAAATATCAATTATTTTCTTATATTTTTTATATCTTATTTGTTCCTTGAAGCAGGTTAATTGTCTTGATTAGTTTTAAGTTACCCAGATTCTTGATATTTTAAGTAGGATTTTGTTAAATATTTGCAGAATAGATAATATTTGAACAAAAAATTGAGGACTTTTCTAAGAGTATAAAAGGAGAAACTGAAGAGAGCTGCTGAGGAAGCTTGTTGTAAGCTACTGTCCCAATACTGCACTGATGTTACTGAGTTTAGGAGTTTTTCTAACATCACAATTCAGTTCAATTTGTCAACTTTCCATATTGTCAGGCTTGACCACACACTGGTTACAAATAATATAGATAAACTCCCAAACTGCATTTACTTAATACTCAACAGATGAAGAGGAAGAGAAAGAAAAGGAGGAGAGGAATAATTTGTTCCCATAGAATTAGATCCTCTGAGATTAGAATTAGAATCTAATGGAAGGTCCTGCTACTTCCATTTTTATGAGGTTAACTCAGTATTTGACTTCCTAGATTTCAGTGACTAGAACTATTATTGCCTAATTTTATATAGGGAAAAAGATGAGGTGTTTTACAGATTGCTTTAGAACACTCAATAACAAGTAGGAACCCAGACAGTTTATTGTCATAGTTTAGAGAGTTTATCTTTCTGTTATATTGCCAATGGAGATAAAACAGGTTAAAAGACTTCTATTTCTTGGCTTGTAAGAGGGCCCCAATGCCTATTATCCATACCCTTTTTATCTACTGAACTGAAAACCTTTTGTGCATGAATTGTTTTTGTTTTTAATTTTTATCTTCTCAATACTTAGCCTAAGATATGGCAAATAATAGTCAATAAAATGTATTTGGATTTGAATTAATTTACTTGATGATAATTATAGGAGTGCTAAGGGATACTAAATAAATGGGAAGAATATAGTTTTTCCCCTCTTTTTAATGCATACATTTCTTGACAAATCAAAAAATGTTTTAAAAAAATTAAAAACAAAAATCCCCAAATGTTTAAAATATTAACTTATAGTATAATGAACTGTTGGAGATTTCACTTCAAATATTTTAATTTAATTCTACTTATAGTTAATTCACTTTAAAAACTTTTATTCATTTTTATGACTGACAAAGTGGTTTGACACAATGAGTATGCATTTTTGTTTTTAGTGTTCTGGGCATTGAATTCAGGCGTGCTCTACCACTGAGCTACAACCCCAGCCATTTTTATTTTTTACATTTAGATAGGGCCTTGCTAAGTTACCCACGCACAGTGTTCTCTGTGAGAATTCCAAGAGTGTTGCAATTAGAAAAACAAGTTTGGAAGTCTAAAATTTAAACTTAACACATTTAAACTCATACATGCATACACAATTTCTTAAGTGTAACTTAAAATGTCTCAGTCCTGTCCAAAATTAACGGCCTTAGAATGTCAACCAGTTCACCTACACAGAACAGAAATGTCTACATCTATATTTAATAAGTTTCAATTATATAAGCCCTGCCCAGTTAGTGTACATTGAAGAAAAGACAGTCTTTACAGTTAGATGTTTCTGTTGCTAATTTTCTTTCTGTGATACCTTGGAATCAATGAATATATGAGCATTCAAAATTAAAACATTAGACTTTAGATGTATGTTCTGGATTCTTATTTTCTCATCTTGAAACGTAGGAAAACTGATAATTTCATGATATGGTTGCTGTGTGGATTCATTTAATATGCAAACCACAGAGCATATTCTTGGTACATATTTATTATGCATTAAGCAGTAGCTACTATTTTTGATATTAGGTGATAAGTTGTGTTAGCACCAATTGTATCTTGTGCAATTTTAAATGTCTATTTAATCTTTTGATTATGAACACTGTCTGGTCTGTCTTTGCTCTTAAAAGGAACAATGAAAAAATAATTATGCTGCTTCTTTCTAAATGATCACAATCTCTAATCCACATACAGCAACTTGTAATTTTTCTTATTTCTGTTGACCTATTTAATAATTTAAAGGTTAAGTAGAAAATCAAAGTGTAGGAAGAAGATAAAAATTAAAATAAGAACATTAACTAAAAAGACTGGCTCTGTCTTCCCTGTTGTAGATGAATTTAGCATTTGTGTAAGTTTTTGTCAGGTGGAAAAATGTTTCATAATATTTTAAAGGAAATTATTTATATAAATATATACAAATATGTTGTTAAATAATATTTATGATTTGTATAACACTACATATATAAATAATGTCATGTTTTTAAATCAATAGTACTTTAAAACACATGGGGCTTATTTTTAATTCCTCTATTTATCATATAAATTAAGTCCTTAATATATTAAATTTAGGTTTGCCATGACACACTAAATAAGAATGTGTTTTTCAGAAAATAAGTTTCTTCCTTAGAATATAAAATGCAGATTTCTTAAGAGGTTTTCATTAATTTCAATTTGGAAAATTACATAGAATTAAAAATAATGAGATCATACATTCCTAATTTTGGAAATGGTAATAATGTATAACATAATAACAATGTCCAAGTTATTGATAATTTTGTTGAATGTTTTTATCTTCTGTTTATAACTAATAACAACCACTGAATCTATTTCCATGAATAAGGATACATGAACAATAATATTTATAATTCTTTGAAACCTTGTTAAGGATTTATCATATAAATTTAGAAACAAGGAAAGTCATCGAACTTCAGATTTAAATTGGATTCTATGTTAACTTTTCCTCATTTTTAAACCTTGTGAAATTTCAGAACTACATTGAAAAATATTTTCTTGTAATTAATTTAAATAATAACTGACTCCAAAAGTCATATTGTAGCCCAGGGCGGTTTTCTGTGTGAAAAAATACAGAGCAAAATATGATATTTTTCCAAGTAAAAATACCTTTATCGTAGGCAAATAAATGGTACAGAATTAGTGGCAAAATATTATTACTCAAATCAGTACTGAAGAAAAGACCATCGATAAATTGATCATCTATTATAATACATATAACATAGCAAATACATATAACTGATGATGTCAAATTGTCTTATATTCTAAATTCACATGTAGGAAAATAATATGCAACTACCTGAAATTTTAATTGCTAATGAACCTGATACATTCCACAAGTTTCTTTTGCCAGTATATAGTACAGTTAGTTAATGTATATTTGAATGTATCGAACTTTAGAATATAAAAACCTCTATCATTTTTTCCTTTTAAAAATGTAAAGTTCACTTTCTAGATTTAATTAACAAATAAATTACATTAGTGTGGAACTTGGTATCTAATGACTGGGATCCTAGTTTGGGAGATTACTAAAATTTTATTTGTGTAAAGAATTTCACTTTAAATTTGCTATTTCATTAGGGAGCTACAATTATAACAAATACATTGAAAAGTTGGCTTTTTACAGAATTTAATTTCAATAAGATATTGAGAAAACAGGCTTCCTTTCCAAAAAAAAATTGAATTAATATCTCATTTTTGTTTTAGAATGAAAGTGAAGTCCTTATGTTTGAGTTCAGACTATGGAAAACTATTTAATCTTGTTTCATGCCTGTTTGTGAGATGTAATAATAAAAACAACACTGAGGGAATCCACTCAACTATTAAAAGACAAATGAGCACAGCACCAGAAAAATAATAAAGACAATTTCATGAATAAACAGGAATTTATTGCTTTTCAAGTTTAGGATCTGGATCAAAAGAAAAAGCACTGAAGGCTACCTAGGGGCACCAAGTGTGATTTAATATATTCCTGGCAAGAATACACTTAAGAGGACATTCAAATGCAATTATAAGAGGTGTCATTTTTTATGAATCAGAGTATACAGATTTCATTTGTAAAGTACTGTTTGAAATTTCTTCTGATAAAATATGTTTCTGTTTGTCATCATCATAGAAAGCAAATACATATTAAAGAATAAAAATATCAAACTCTGATGTAAAGATGATTTTGAAAATTCTAAACTTGTTCAAATCGAATCACATATTTATTTGATGGAAGGAAGGTGAAAAATATTATGTTTCAGTCAGGAGTGATGGCACATGTGTATGGTCACAGTGACTCAGAAACTGAGGCAGGAAGATTAAGGCCAGCCTCAGCAATTTAATGAGGCTCTAAGCAACTTAGAAAGACCCTGTCAAAAAAAAAAATTCTATTAAGGCTAGAAAATATATAAGGCTGAACTCAATCCAAATATTGGCAGAGGAAATTCACAAAAGAAAAAATACAATTGTCCAATTAAAATGTAAACTGAATATTTAACTTCATCAGCAATTAAAAAAAGGTTTTTACTTTGTATTACAACAATGTCTGCTTTGTTTAACAAAGCACTGATAAATTTAGATGACAAAATTATATACTCTGAAAAGTTGTTCATGTACAGAAGTCTCTCTTTAGAAAGAGATGGTAGTAAATTTATGAAAAAACATAAATGGTGAATAATTTTATGTGTAAGTAGGTAAAGCTTCACATATAGGATATATAGTATTTGTAAAACCCTTTGATATTTACCATGTCTATTATATAATAAATATTAATATAATTTTAAAAAATTCTGAAATAAAATGAAGAAGGGCTTGAATGAATCTCAGTGGTAAAGCACAATTGAGTTTAATACCCAGTAACAAAAAAAGAAAAAGAAAATATGTATACATATATATGCATGTATATGTACACATTACATGTATATACATATTTACTTGTATATATGCATATACATGTGTATATATAATATATAAACAATTTAATATATTATATATGTATAATTTTTCTCCTAAGAAATTTGTAGAAATCTCTTCATCAAAGAGAGGGACCATTTATTCATTAATCTATTTGAAATATTTCAATATTTACTGTGTCATACATTAATTGCAATCATCTATTAAATCTAAGTCTATTCAAGCAGAAGGGAGGAATTTAAGGATATTGAATACATATATCCTTAATACATAAATTCAATAAGGATATTGAATTTAAGGATATTGAATACATATATTTTTAGTAAAAAAAATTTAAGCACATTCATATGTTTAAACAAATTAGAGAATTTACAATATTACTGTCTTAAATAGTTCAGCTTTTGATTTTACTTTAAAGAGGAATCTAAATCATCAGATATGAATATTAAAGTGAACACAAACATATTTCAAATCCTGGAAATGGATAATTTTAAGCACATTTTAAGCTAATACACAAATTATAAAGTATATTCTTAAAAGTTATATTATGAAGCCTACACTTTAAAAAAATTTTTTTGTACTTGTCAATGGACTTTGTTTTACTTATTTATATGTGATGCTGAGAATCAAACCCAGTGCCTCACACATGCTAAGCAAGCGATCTACCACTGAGCCACAAACCCAACCCTGAAGCCTACGCTTTTGATTGCTGAAGTTATATAAAATTATTCAAACCTCTTTTCACATACTTTTTTTTTTTTGGTGCCGGGGATTGAACTCAGGGATATTCAACCACTGAGCCACACCCCCAGCCCTATTTTGTGTTTTATGTAGAGACAGGGTCTCACTGAGTTGCTTAGCACCTCACCAATGCTGAGGTGGGCTTTGAACTTGTGATTCTCCTGTCTCAGCCTCCCTAAGTGTGGGATTACAGGCATGTGACACCATGCCTGGCTTCACATACTTTCTTAAAGGGTGTAAATTTAACAATAAATTTCCAAATGAAATGCATTTAATCCCATATATTTAAATAATAATGGTTTCTAAAACCGATTACAAAATTTTTACTAAAATCCAGTTAACTCTCAGAAGTTCCCTGAATATTTAACACACAAATGTTTATCATAAATAATATTTATTAAGAGTTCTATTGCTATATGTCTTAGTCTCTTCAGGTTTATATAACAAAATGTGTGGATCAGGTGGCTGAAATAGGAGACATTTATTTTCTCAAAGTTCCAGAGTCTAGAAGTCCAAGGTTAAAGTGCCAACAGAGTCAGATTCCAGACAGGTTCTGAACACACATCTCTTCCTGTCTTGCAGACTATCACCTTTTGTTGTATCCTTACATGGCAGAGAGAAAGCAAACCTTCCTGTGTCTCTTCTTATGATGATGCTAATACCAACATGAGGGCTTTAGTCTCATGACCCCAATGAACTCTCCAAGGACATATCATCATATAGGAGCACCTTGAGGGATTGCCTTCAGCATAGGAATTGTGGAAGGGGGTGGGCTTAGAGGGAATATTTCAATTTATAATGTAATTTCTTCTCTTTGAACAAACTGAATAATTATAAAAAGAATCATTTGCTTAATTTGTTCATTGACACCTTGATAATAAGGGGCATTGATATAACCCCTTAGTCCATACATAGCATTTAGTTTACACTTTAATTGACTTGAAGTCAAGAGGAGGTCAAGGACAGGCAAGTTCATGGGTGAGTAGAATCTCCTAAAAATGTATACATGCTATTAGCTGCCTCACTACAAAATTAAATATTGTGTGTACCAAATCCACTTTATAAAATAGTATAGTTGATATATTTGCCATCTGTTATAAAACTAATTATCCAGGCCAGGCACAGTGGTGCCTGCATGTAATCCCAGCAGCTCAGGAGGCTGAGGCAGGAAGATCTGGAGTTTAAAGCCAGCCTTAGCAAAAGTGAGGTGGCGCTAAGCAACTCAGTGAGATCTTGTCTCTAAATAAAATACAAAAAAGAGCTGGAGATGTGGCTCAGTGGTTGAGTACCCCTACATTTAATCCCTGGTATCCTCCCCCCAAAAATGTAAATAAATATAACATTTTCCCTAGAGTTAATACTGCACAAAAAAATTAAAAATTGATCAAAATGATAAAATATATGATCAACAAAAATTCTGAAAAAAACAGAATTTAATCTTATTAATATATTATCCTAAACTGAGCCCAGTGGTGCACATCTGTAATCCCAGAACTTTGGGAGGCTGAGACAGGAGAATAATGAGTTCAAAGCCAGCCTCAGCAATGGTGAGGTGCTAAGCATCTCAGTGAGACCCTGTCTCTAAAAAAAATACAAAACGGAGCTGGGAATGTGGCTCAGTGGTCGAGCACCACTGAGTTCAATCCCTGGTACCCAAAAAAAAAAAGTCTATATATATATATATATATATATCTCATCCCAGGATATTATGGCATTTATTTTTGTAAATATTTTAAAGTATTTGTTTATTTGCTGAGGTATACTATTGGATCTAAAGTTCTACCATAACTATTGTTACAGCCTTGTAATAAGAGGGATAAACCAAGAACATCGCTTAGCATGTTTAGGGTGTTGAGCTTTGGGGGGCATTTTGTTTCACTACAGAAAACGCACTGGCTTGTATACTTCTAAAGGCTAAATGTACTTAAAATCTCTTTGACAGAGCAAAGCATTAGGTAATTATCTTTAGTGAAGTAAAACCTACTGGAATTTGACATAAGTTTAGGTAAAATCCAAGAAAATTGAGTATATCACTCTATCTGTCTCAACCAAGAAAGAAAATTATACTGTGCCTACTTGCATAATATAGATTTCTTACTTTTCCAATGTTGATAACACTCCTTTGTGATAAAGACTGATGTTAAATGGTGAAGTATGAAGGAATATCACATATTGGATATTTCACTTTAAACTTAGTAACAAAAAACTTAGTAACAAAAAACTCTGGCTCCAAATATGTTGTTTCTATTATCATATTTGTCATAGTTCTCCATTTCATCTTTGTTAGTGTTATGCACTCAATATGGATAAATCTTGGACTGCCTTTCCAACCCATGAATGATTTTTGTCTCCATTATATTAGTACTTAACATAGAAATGAGTGTCCCAATGGTCATATATAAAGTGATTCTACTGATCGAGTACTGGTAATAAAATCAATGGTAGGTATCCAATCTGGATAGGCTAATCATATTCTCTAACAAAGCAAAATAATATTTTCCTTTAATAAGCACAGAAGTGAAGTGTCATTGGATCTGAGTTTTGTTGCAACAGGTTCTGGAGGGAAGATTCCTAAAGTTCTTTTTTGGAACCCTCTTGGAGTGACCTGGCTTTACCACATTGTTAACTATGATAATTCAACTATTCCTCATAATATCTTGGATGCTCCAGAACTCTACCCATGACTTGCATAATTAACTAGTCTGGTTTATCTTTTGCTGTGTATACTCAAAGTAATTCATAAATTAATTCATAAATTGAAAACAGATGTTTTAATCAAGATCTACTATTTTAGCATGCTAAAAGCTTCAAGGTAGTTGGGAACAACAGAATTATGACAAGAACTACAGGGAGAAAATGCATATAGAACTGGCTCTCAAGTCAATATAGGCAGAAGACAATGTTTCCGCCCATTATTACATGATGCCATAATAAATATATTTCTTATATAGTGAGGATAGAGCAAGTCTTTTCAACCACAAAGAGTGGGAGTAAACTAAAGATGTATGTTATGGTTTCAATCTGGAACGTTCCTCAAAGCCACATATGTACAGAGTTGGAGCTTTTCAGCAATGATTGGATTATTGGGACTCTGACCACATCAGTTGATTAATCTATTTGATAGATTAATCCATTGATAGCTGCATAGATGACTGGGAGGTGGGAAGTAGTTAAAGGAAGTTGGTGTGGAAGCATGGTGGTGGGGGTGGGGAGGAGATATGCCTTATCTTTTCCACAGTCCATTCCTTTCTGTTCTTTTTACTTTCCAATTGTCATGAACTGAAGAGCTTTCCTTAGCTATGCCCTTCTGCCATGATTTTTCTGTTTTGGAGCCAACCAACTATGGACTAAATCCTCTGAAGCTGTGAGCCAAAAATAAATCCTTCCTTTCAGAGCTAAGTTGTTAATGTCAGATATTTTGGCTATGCAATGAAAACCTGATTAAGTGGCTAACACAAGGTATCATCTTTTGAGGTAGAATGTTATAGATTGAATCATATCCTTTTTATCCATATGTTGGATAATCCTAAATGTGACCATATTTGGAAATACAACTTTTGGGCATAGTTAAGATTAAATGAACGGTTGGGGGCATAGCTCAATGGTATAGTGCTTGCCTAATATGCATAAGGTCGTGGATTCACTCCTTAGACATTTAAAAAAATGGCAGTCATAAGGTTGAGGTCCTAATCAGATTGTAGTTACAGGAAAAGGAAAATAGAAAGATATCTGTCTCTCTATGTATACTTACAGAGGAAAGGTCTTATATTTCACACATTTCACCTCTAAATTTTCTTACACTATTTCACACAGCAAGAGGCATCTATAAGACAGGAAGAAAGAACTCACTAAAAACTGAATACTGAAAACTTGGTATAAGATATCTAGGCTCATATTGGGGCTATAGCTCAGGGGTAGAGCACTCGTCTCACACATATGAGGCATTGGGTTTGATCCTCTGCACCACATAAAAATAAACACATAAAGATATGTGTCCATCAACAACCAAAAAAATCCAAAAAAAAAAAAAAAAAGATATCTAGGCTCAATAGCTGTGAGAAAATAAATTGCTTTTGCTTAAGCCACTGAGTCTATAAGACTTTTTTACAGCAACCTGAGCAAATTAAACATGGAATAAAGGCAGTTGGCTCTGTTTTAAAGAAGTTGTAGACTGTCAATGGGCAGACTTGAATAATGGGAGACAAAGACTTTTCTTCATTACAGATGACAGTTTATAGTTACATGTCCAATAAAGAGAGGTAGTGCAACATTTTATTATAGTATGTGATAATCTGAAATACTATACACTCTCTTGGACAACTTTTGCATATGTTAATTTCATTGTAAAATAACTGACTTTCAATATATAAATCCCCAAAGCATGCTAATGAACAATAACATTAAGTAGACTCCTTTGCAGGATATTTTTGTTGGTTTATTGGTTGGTATTGGCTTACTTATGATTTCAGAAAAAGACTGAATAAAAGTGTTGACCAGTATCCTATGGTTAATATTATTTGTCCTGCCCTTTTCTAAAATTATTTTTCACAGATGTTATTTATGTTTTGTTTTTTTAAAAATTTTTTTGGTATAGGGATTGAACTCAGGGGTACTTGACCACTGAGCCACATCCTCAGCCCTATTTTATGTTTTATGTAGAGACATGGCATCACTGAGTTGCTTAGCGCCTCGCCATTGCTGAGGCTGGCTTTGAACTTGTGATTCTCCTGTCTCAGCCTCCCAACATGCTGAGATTACAGTCTTGTACCACCGCACCTGGCTCACAAATATTATTTAAATGACCAGAAATACTGTATTAAAATATAATAAAAACAAAGATTTCTGTTTTAGTCAGCTTTATTGTTGCTGCCAACAATACACCTGCAAGAAAAATTTTAGATGAAGAAAATTTTATTTGGGGCTCATATTTTCGGAGGTCTCTATCCATAGATGGAAGGCTCCATTGCTGTAGGCCTGAGATGAGGCAAAACATTGTGGTGGAAAGGTATGGCAGAGGAATATAGCTTAGGACATGATTCCAGAGAGAGAGAGAGTGTTCCTTCTCTTACCACCATCAAAATATGAACCTCAAAGGCACAGTCTCAGTAACTCAGCTCCTCCAGCCACACCCTACCTCACTACAGTTACCACCCAGTTAATCCTTACCAGGGGATTAATGCACTGATTAATTTAAGACTCTCATAAACCAATCATTTCACCTCCAAATTTTCTTGCATTATTTCACACATGAGCTTTAGGGGGCACCTCATATATAAATCATAACAATTTTCTTGATTTTAGAACAAAAATAGTCTGTAATAACTCTTCTATAGTTAAAAATAATTAGAGATGTTTTAAATAATAGCATAATCATAATGAATGACAGAGTCAAGCCAGGCGAGGTGGCACAAGCCTGTAATCCCAGCACTTAGGGAGGCTGAGACAGGAGAATTGCTAGGCCCTAAGCAACTCAGTGAGACCCTGTCTCTACTTAAAACACAAAATAGGGCTGGGGATGTGGCTCAGTGTTCGAGTACCTGAGTTCAATCTCCAGTACCAAAAAGAAAAAGTCAGAGTCAAATTGTGAACCTTAGCAAAAGAAAAAAGAAATAAGAAAGAAAAAGATAATGATATAAATTGAGGGTTGTTTAGGAGATTTATAATGAGCACTCCTTTAAAAGATTCAAAATTATATATTTAAAAAAAATATATATATATATATATAAAACATGTCACCCACAAGCTGCTTGTGGATGGAATGAGTAACCCTTGGAGGTGTGGGCTGGCTAGAAATAAAAAGTCTGAAAGTAATATTAAGAAATAAAGCAAAAGACACAGGAAAATATTTTTCAAAGCAGGCAGGGTTTGACAGGTGGATGAGACCTGATGGATCTGATCCTAACAAAGTGAAAAGGCCATGAATATTTTATTTATAATAAAACACACCAAAGAAATTTATTGTTAGGAAGGGTTCTTCAAGGTAAACCAGAAGTGAGAAGCTATAGGGAAGTTGGCCTGATTGGGGTCTTATCACCTGTGCAGTAATTCCAGGCTACTGGTGCCACAAAGCTAGTTGGGACATTGGTATCTCTCTCCACCTCCAGGGAGTTGCATTGAACTGTTTGAGCCAATAAATTCTGTGGTATCACAGAATTCTCTTTGAGCAGGATATCTGACAAAGCAACAGAGCAGTCTCAGATGGGTGAGATTACACCAACAGTTCTCCAGTTAGAGATGGCTCAGACATACCCATGGTTCATTTGAGGCTTCCAACAATAATGTATGTTATTTAACATACCTAAGTGAATAGCACATCAAATATTTAATTGCTGTATTAAAAAGCTTTTTAGATGGCCCCATTGTATTATTTATAAAATATTCTCAACTGACTTCCACAACATTTTTTCTAACCCTGCTTATGATTTCAAAGTGTACCTAACTTACATCTCAAAAATTCTAACCTGAGTAAGCACGCCAAGATTTAGATGCTGTCACTATCAATAAAGATTGAATATTGCTTAAGTCAATGTCCATTTTTATGATGAGAGAAAATAAAATCTAGATGGAAGTGACAGAATTAATGAGCCTGCAAAGGTTATCTAAAAAGGAAATAAATCCACTAGTACAGGTTAAAGACAAAGCTTTAAGAGGACCTGAGCTGTGAAAGTTTTGAAGCCAAGTAAAAAGAAAAACAATTGAGACTCAGAATTAAGTCCACCATAAGTTATGAAGTCTAAAATGGTGGAAGCATCATTAGTAGATTATTGCATTTGTATTCGTAATTTATTTTATACTATATTTATTTAGTTTCACAGAAAGATGAGTTCCACTATAATAAGATACTTAAACTCTTTAGCGGAAATTTATGCCCTTTCCAGAGTTCATTTATTTTATTCCTTTGTGAATGTAAATTTCAGTTTAGAACATGCAATTTGTTGGTTCTTAAATTTATATAAACAGAAACAACACCATATTATACTACTCAGAAAAAGTGCCAGAATATTCAGTATAATTTTTGTGGTATTTCATTGCAAAGCTGAGATAGGGAACACATTTCTGTATTGATATATTTTACTTGAAAAATATAAAGAAAACATCTGAAACTATTTTCAAGTATAGAGAAGTTCAAATTCCCATTACTGCTACATATCACATTCATTTTCTCTAAAGATACGTATAATGTGAAGTAATGTGATTGATTTTACCTTGTCAGACTGTTAACAATGTCATTAATTAATTATTTTGGTAAGCACAATTAAGAACATGTGTTTGAAAAATATTTGCGGACTATGAATATGGGGGATGGAAAGGATCTTCTACCTCTATTAATATATCCTAAAATATTTGAAGGACTTTATTATTCTAAACAGTTATAGGGGTTGAGAATAGAAATTTAGAAAGTAACTTGTGTTCGCTTTATTCCTAAATCTTGCTACAGTGATTGTTGTGGAGGTTCTGGATGGCAGTGAGAGAAAGTCATTTATAGTTAGTAGTAACTGAATCTACAATCATTTTTCTCTTCAAGTTAGGCAGAATTTATGGACTTTAGTTTTCCGCACATTATCACAGGATGATAATGATGACAGAGGTAAAATTATATTGAGTTTTGAAGAATTGGTGACATGCAAGTAGATAAAAGAAAGAATAATACTGGCAGGTGCAGCAACAGGAGCAAAGGCCAAAGAGGGATGTTTATGCTGCATTTTGGAGAGAGTAGTAAACATCCTGGATCAGCAAAATGTGTACATAACATTTGATCACAGAATACCTTGAGCCCTAGGCAAACGATATTTGCTTTTTTCCCGAGTACTACTGAATTACTGAAAACTGGGATTATGAGCTATGCAAGTGAAAGCTTTTATGTTTAATTTAAACAAATCACTGCTATTAAGTGCTACCTTTCCTGACAATTGCCATTCTTCAATGTCCTCTATCAAAACAGATGAAATTTATTAGTTCCAAACTATGAGGAAAATAATAAAAAAATGGAAAAAAGGAAATATTAAAGAAAATAAGTAAATAATATATTTAGAAATTATATTAATAAAAACAACATGTCAAAATGTAAGGATGGAACTAAAACAGTGTAAGAAATACCTTTTAATTTTCCATGCAGTTTTCTTGTTTGACCCATGAATTGTATTGCTTTAAAAATATTTGTGGATTTTTTGGTATAAATTGTTATTACTTCTAAATTTTATTCCCTGGTGGTCAAAGGTGATATATTCTATGGTATGGAATGATTTGAAATGTATTGAGATTTTTTTTGAAACCTCCCATTTGGCCATTCCTGATTAGTTTTGAGTTTTGGTGTATAGAGTTCTACATCAAAATGGCATCATTTTGATTTGATTGTTTTTCTAAAATCTTCTATATATTATCTGCATTTTATATACTTACAAACTATTCATGCAATCAATTTTTGAAGGGAAAACTTTTAAATCATCTACAAAAATTGTAAATATTTCTATTACTCTCTTTAGTTCAGTTGATTTTATTTCCATGAATTTGAAACTCTGAAATTATATTCTAACAATTAGATTTGAAATATCTTCTTTCAAAATCTTTTTAAAAATATGTCTATTTCTGGAAATATCATTGTATTGAATTTTACTTTGTATGATACTGATATAGGCATAGTGTTTTCGTGCATTTATTCACTTCATAGTACATAATTTCATCGATTTTATTTCATTGTACCTATATCTTGGTTCAGAAAGAGTGTCTTACATAAGCACTATATGTGAGATCATATTTTATTTACTTTATTATTACCTGGCTTGAGTCTACCATTTGATATATACAGGATTATGCTATATCCTGAAAAATATATGTAAAGACTAAACTGAGTTATTTCCACACTGAAATTATAATATCTGTAATCTTTAAATATGTGCATTTTTTAGAATATGCAATTCCATTGTTTTAAAATTAGGTCTTGCTCTCAGAAATGTTAAAAATTATGTGATAAAATATTTAAATGTAGACTTTATAAAATCTTGAAAGTATCATTGCCATAATGAAGATAGTCAATATTAGTCATGGATATTTGAGCAGAGAATTGGCTTGAAGCTGAAAATATCCAGCCATTTATTTACACTACAATGACTGCAACTGTTCCTTTACTCATTTCTCTGTTTCAGTTGACTTCATTCTTGGGCAGGCTATTCCATGAGGTGTCAAATTTTTCAACATCTCTAGCAATCAGAGAAATGCAAATCAAAACTACATTGAGAATTTATCTCACTCCAATCAGAATGGCAATTATCAAGAATACAAATAATAATAAGTGTTGGCAAGGATATAGGGAAAAAAGTTCACTCATACATTGTTGGTGAACTGCAAATTAGTGCAACCATTCTGGAAAGCGGTATGAAGATTCCTCATAAAACTAGGAATGGAACCACCCTATGACTCAGCTTTCTCACTCTTTGGTATATAGCCAAAAGTTTTAAAATCAGCATACTATAGAGATACAGTCATATCAATGTTTATACTACCGTAATAGACAAGCTATGGAACAGCTCGTACAGATGCTCATTAACAGACAAATAACTAAAATATGGTATATATACACATTGAAGTATTATTCATCCATAAAGAAGAATGAAATTAGGGCATTTGATGGTAAATGGATGGAACTGGAGAACATCATGCTAATATCATGCTATCTTTCTGACCCAGAAAGTAGTCAAGGGTCAAATATTTTCTCTATTGTGCAGAAAATAGACCAAAATAAGGGGAAAAAGAAAAGAAACAGAAAAAAATGGGGAAATTTTATCAAAAAAGAAGAAAGATCAGTAGAGTACAGGAAAGGTATTGACGAGATAGGAAGAGGAATGGGATAAGGGAAGAACAGTGAAAAGAATCCAATCTAACTTTCCTATGTGTATATATACTTTCTTGTGTGTGTGTGTATATATGTATATATGAATATACCACAATAAACCTGAACTTTATGTATATCCAAAAGGCACTAATTAAAAAATTATAGTTAATAATGGAAAGATCAGTAGAGTAGAGGCAAAATACAAGGGAGAAAGAAAATGGGAAGAAAAAAGGGAGTTCTGGGAACTGAATTAGAGCTAATTATATTCTATGCTTTTGTAATCATGTCAAAATGAACCCTAATATTATATGTAACTAGAAAATATAATAAAATAAAAATAAAAACATAAAGAAACAAATCTATGTTTTTGATGTATATTAAAAATAATATCCCAACTTACTCAGTGAAAAGGCAAAATGTCATTTTGCAATGGTACTGAAGAAAAGTCCATGGCTAATACTATTGAGCTATCAAATATCAAATATCTAGTCACTATAGACATTATAGTTGCTCTAATTTTTCTATCCTGGAATATCATCTTAGATATGGAGCTAAGAGTGAAGCCTATCCTACCAAAAATGATATCAAATGGAAAGACAATTTATTCAAAAATATAATATTGCTTGAAAAATTTGGAATAGATGATAGACTGACAAAAATATTTAAAAATTATTCACTAATTTACTAATTACTAATTTAAATTTACTAATAATTATTATCCACTTGTTTTCATTACATATAGCCAAATATATCAATTTACACTATAACCTATGTTACATATAAATATTTCCCATGGTATGGAAAATTTTCAGTGATGTTCTTTCATCTGCCTGGAAGATGAAATCATTGTGCTAAATTTCATGTAAAATAATTCATGACCTGGCTTATTCTGCCTTTTTGTCCTCCTCTGCTACCATTCTTACAAATCTGTACTTCTAAAATGTATTTTCACCTCATTATATGATCAAATCCTATTCACAGTTAAAGCCTTATAACCTCCTTAAGACTCTGAAAGCATCTTGTAGACATGGACATCATTTTTATAAAATGTTTCTAGTAAGTAGATGATGGATGTGATAAGAATTCTTATATTTACCTTTATATTTGAGTTTAGATAAAGTCATTGTCTATACCTATCTCATGTGCTGTAAAACAAAATTTCTTCAGGTTTCAGAAAATAGAAAAGTTTGGAAGTTTTTGCATGTACTATATAAGGTGGTAGTGGGAAGCAGAAAACAGGAAGAGAAAAATCAGAGGGACATTTTAAGAGCTAGAATTCCTGGTATGAAAAGCCAAAGAAGTAAGAAAATTAGGGATTCTAATAACAAGTACTTCAGAACCATTCTTTATTTAAAATTGTCAAGGCCATGAGACAAAGGAACACAAAGATAAGAACCTGAAAGGCATTTCATTTCCTGTAGAATTCACCCTCATACTGTAGCTATGCAATGCCATTAAAATTTATTTGTAAAATGCACATAATTCAAGTAATATAAATACTATAACACTTCAAAGAGGGAATGAACTGACATTATAAATACAAATACAGCATCTTCTCACAATTTCTAGTAATATATATTTCCCAAGCACAGATCTTCATTAACACTTTAGAAAGCAGGTTTTCACACATGAAAATTGAAGGAACATTTCCATTACATAGCAATAAATGCATTGTGATTTTATAATTATAGCTAGTTTTCATTTAATCCAAGCAATTAACTTAAATGAAATTCAAGTATCCTTGACTTTTGTGAATTATATGCCATAATAATTCTTCATGCACCCTTCGAAAAGTCAAGTATGTGTGATTGCTTTCTGGAAAGCTGGTCAAATAGTGATGATTGAGAGGTTAACAAAGTAAGTAAGTGATAAAGTTTCCAAAAATTCAATGTCTGAGTGGCATACATTTTATTTTAATTATTAGATAGATGCCTTTCATTTCAAATCACATTGAGCCCACAGGATGTAATAAACCAAAATAATCTATGGCCATGGACTTTTAGTATAAAAGTGAGACTGAGATTTATCTTTAAAAGGCTTGAGGAAATTATATGGAATTAAAAAAATATTTAATGATCTAAAATAAGACAAAGCCAAGAAAAAGTGAAAAATAATCTTTTACATACTATAGAAAATTAAAGGTGGTTTAATTTATATTTCTTTATATAATGTTTTGCTTTCTGCTTTATCTAAAACCAATTTTATGATTCAAGGTAAACACTATGTTACTATTATTTGCACATAGCTTTAGTCACTCATAGCACGTAGCATAGAGCATTATACATTCTAGGATTTCACTATAGAATTTTTATTTTGATATATTTTAAATTTCTTGAAATATATTCTATTACAGTATATCTATATCTGTTTTGAAAATAGTGATGATTCTATAATTTGGATGAATACCAAGATCTCTTAAGGTCTAGTTCATTGTCCATTTGCTTACCATGATAAAATATTTTTTTTGGCACATATCTTAGAAACATAACACATAGTAAGCTTGTAAGATTGATTACTAAAAATTGAGTTGATCATTTTGGAGTATATCAGTAAAATATAAAATTCCTCAGGTTGAAAATAAATACTGAGATACTTCAGAGAAAAAGTTGCTGAGTCATCATAAAATCTAAACAAAATATCATTTCCTAACTTGAATATTTTCAAATAAATAACATTGCATGATCAATCTGATTTCGGTCTCTGTATCTTTCTTTTTCTCTTTTCTATCTAAAAATCCAAGCTCCTCTGCTCAGCTCATTGGGACACCCATTCTATTTCATAGGAGGAAGTGTTTTGCAGTTCTATGATCACAAATAAAAGCCAATTAAAATATTATGAAAGAAAGAGTAAAAGAACAAGGTGGTTACAGTAAAATAAGTTAATAGTAAAAATATAACAGATGCATAGCAAAAGAAATAATTAAGAACATGAAGAGAAAGCCTATGGAATGGGAGAAAATCTTGGCCACTCTCCTCTCACAGGAAATTAATATCAGAATATATAAAGATCAACATTTTAATAACAGGAGAACAAATATCCCAATCAATACATGGGAAACAGAGCTAAATTTCTCAAAAGAAGAAATTCAAATGGCCAGCAAATATATACATATATATATTTTACAATTTTCATATAATTCAAATATATATACATATAAAATTCAACTTCTCTAGCAATTAAAGAAATTCAGATCAAAACTATGTTGCTATTTAATCTCACTCCAGTCAGAATGACAATTATCAAGAATACAAATGATAAGAGTGAATGCTGAAAGAAAAAAGCGTATACTCATACACTGTTGATGGGACTGGAAACTAGTATAAGCACTCTGGAAAGCAATATAAAGATTGCTTTAAAAACTAGATATGAAAGCACCATAAGACCAAGCTATGTACTCCTTGGTATATAGCCCAAAGATCTAAAATCAGCATAGTATAATAATACAATCTAATCACCATTTATAGCAGCATAACTCATAATAGCCAAGTTATGGAACCAGCCTAGTGCCTTTCAATAGATGAATGCATTAAAAAAATGTGGTATATATACACAATGGAAATTTCCTAAGCCATAAAGATGGATAGAATTATAGTATTTTGGATGGAAATGGAGAACATGCTAGGTTGATTGAGATTCACAAAATCAAGGGACAAATATTTTCTCTCAATGTGGAAGCTAATGCAAAGTAATGTATAAAAGGAGGACAGATGAGATACCATAAGGATAGAGTGAAGACCAGTGGAGTGCAAAGAGATGGAGGAGAAGGGTGGAGGAATGAGGGATGCAAAAAGTAGAAGAATGATTTTTAATGAAGAATGATTTTGACACAATGACACTATGTGGATGTATTAATAGAACAGTTAATTTCAACTTTATTAACTTTATGTATATCTGTAAGTTACCAATTAAAAATAGATATAAATTTGTGCAACTAATCTGGAAAGCATTATGGAGATTCCTTAGAAAACTTGAAAATACCATTTGACCCAGCTATCCCACTCCTTGGCCTATACTAAAAGGACTTAAAAACGGTATTCTACCGTGACACAGCCACTTCAATGTTTATAGCAGCACGATTCACAATAGCTAAAGTGTGGAACCAACCTAGATGCCCTTCAATAGATGAATGGATAAAAAAAACTGAGGTATAGATACATAATGAAATATTATTCAGTGTTAAAAGAGAATAAAATCATGGCATTTGCAGGTAAATGGATGAAGTCAGAAAATATCATGCTAAGTGAAGTAAACAATTCCTAAAAAACAAAGGCCAAATGTTTTGTCTGATTAGTGGATGCTGATCCATAATAAGGATGGGATAGGGAGCATGGGAAAAATGCAGTAACTGTGGATAGGGCAAAGGAGAGGGAGGGGAAGATGGGGCATTGGGATAGGAAAGATGGTGGAATGAGATGGACATCATTACCCTAGGTACATGTCCAAAGACATGAATGGTGTGACTCTACTTTGTGTACAAACAGAGAAATGGAAATGTGTGTTCCATATGTGTACTACAAATTGAAATATATTCTGCTGTTTTTAAGAAAGTAAAAAATATATATATAAATAAATAAAAGTAAGAAGAGTAGATTAGAGGAAAGGGAAAGGGGGAGGGAGGAGAGGAGGGAAAGTGAAGGCTATGGTACTGAAATGTAGCAAATTAAATTTCATATATGTATGACTATGTCAAAATGAACCCAACTATGATATATAACTATAATGATCTAATAAAAACATTTTAAAAAATAAAGAGTAAATGGGAGTAAACAGTCAACATGGAGCCTAAAACTTTTGGCTATAAAACTATTTTTTAAAAACTATGACTGTGAGCAGATAGTTGAGATGGTCTTAAGAAAATTTCAATTAGATTATCTTAGGTGTTATGATGGAAACTGGTAAGTAGGAAGAAAAACAGAGGCCATGGTATAATCTTTCTTACCATCGGCATAGTGAAGAGTGATACTAGGTTGAGTGTTCTATAAATATTGACACCATATACTACTTTTTGTAGCAAAACTATTTGTTTCAAAACAGTAATATGATAAAATATAAAGCATCGAGTCACTAAGTTTCTTACTGTTTATATTAACTTAGGCAAATTTTAAGGATTTTCAATGTAACCTTGAGTGTGTTTACATTCATATTGTATATCAATTGAAAAATAAAATGTTTTATACCACCATTTTATGTGTTTATAGATAACACGTAAGAATAACTTAAACTTAGCAGCTTAAAAATTCATACATATTTTTCTGACTCAGAATTAATTTCT
Source organism: Geosciurus inauris (assembly GCA_004024805.1). NCBI lineage: Eukaryota > Metazoa > Chordata > Mammalia > Rodentia > Sciuridae > Geosciurus > Geosciurus inauris. The sequence goes on along the minus strand of PVHX01005221.1, from coordinate 19,961 downwards.
TTATTCTTTTTTGTTTTTTTCATATTTAATTTATTTATTTGTTCTATTTAGGCTTACATGATAACAGAGTGCAATTTGATTTATTGTACATAGATAGAGGACAACATATCAATTCTCTAGTTGTAAGTTGTATAGAATCACATCATATATGCAGTCATACATAAACTTAGGGCTATGACGACCATCATATTCCACCACCTTTACTGTCCCCATGCCCCCTCCCCTCTTACATCCCTGTGAACAGAGTTCCACCATTGTTCCCATGACCTTCCCCACATTATGGATCAGCATCCACTTATCAAGGAGTACATTTGGCATTTGGTTTTCTGAGATTGGCTTACTTCACTTAGCATGATATTCTCCAACTCCATCCATTTACCTGCAAATGCCATAAATTTATTCTCTTTTATTGCTGAGTAATATTCCATTGTGTATATATACCATGGTTTCTTTATCCAGTCATCTATCGAAGGGCATCTAGGTTGGTTCCACAGTTTAGCTATTGTGAATTGAGCTGCTATAACTTTAAAGTGGCTGCAGCACTGCAGTTTGCTGTTTTAAGTCTTCTGCATATAGACCAAGGAGTGGGATAGCAGGCTGAAATGGTGGTTCCATTCCAAGTTTTCTAAGGAATCTCCATACTGCTTTCCAGATTGGTTGTACCAATTTGTAGTTCTACCAGCAATGTATGAGCATGTCTTTTTCCCCACAACCTCACCAACACTTATTATTGTTTGTATTCTTGATAATTGCCATTTAGACTGGAGTGAGATGAAATCTTAGGGTAGTTTTGATTTGCATTTCTCTGATTGCTAGACATGTTGAACATTTTTTCATATGTCTGTTGATAGGTTCTATGTCTTTTTCTGTGAAGTTTGTGTTCAGCTCTTTGGCCCATTTATTGATTGGGTTGTTAGATTTTTTGGTGTTAAGTTTTTTGAGTTCTTTATATATCCTAGAGATGAGTGCTCTATTGGATGTGTGTGTGGCAAAGATTTGTTCCCAGAATGTCGGCTCTCTGTTCACTTCATTGATTATTTCTTTTGCTGAGAAGAAGCTTTTTAGTTTGAATCCATCCCATTTGTTGATTCTTGATTTTACTTCTTGTGCTATAGGAGTCTTGTTAAAAAAGTATGGTCTTAATCTGACATGATGAAGATTTGGGCCTATTTTTTCTTCTATTAGGCATTGGGTCTCTGGTCTGATTTCCAGGTCCTTGATCCACTTTGAGTTGAATTTTGTGCATGGTGAGAGATAGGGGTTTAGTTTCATTTTGCTGCATATGGATTTCCAGTTTTCCCAGTACCATTTGTTGAACAGGCTATCTTTTCTCCAGAGTATGTATTTGGCTCCTTTATCTAGTATAAGATAACTGTATGTAAGTGGGTTCATCTCCATGCCTTCTATTCTATACCATTGGTCTACATGTCTATTTTGGTGCCAATACCATGCTATTTTTGTTACTATAGTTTTGTAGTATAATTTAAGATCTAGTATTGTGATGCTTCCTGCTTCACTCTTCTTGCTAAGGATTGCTTTGGCTATTCTGGGTCTCTTATTCTTCCAAATGAATTTCTTGATTGCCTTTTCTATTTCTATAAGGAATGACATTGGGATTTTAACTGGGATTGCATTGAATCTATATAGCGCTTTGGGAAGTATGGCCATTTTGACAATATTGATTTTGCCTATCCAGGAGCATGGGAGATTATTCCATCTTCTAAGGTCTTCTTCAATTTCTTTCTTCAGTGTCTTGTAGTTTGCATTGTAGAGGTCTTTCACCTCTTTTCTTAAATTGATTCCCAAGTATTTTATTTTTTTTGAGGCTATTTTGAATGGGATAGTTTTCCTAATTTCTCTTTCAGAGGGCTTATCACTGATGAATAGAAATGCAATTGATTTGTGGGTGTTGATTTTATATCCTGCTACTTTGCTGAAATCATTTATTAATTCTAAAAGTTTTTTGGTAGAATTTTTTTGATCCTCTAAGTATAGATTTATGTCATCCACAAATAATGATAGTTTGAGTTCTTTTTTTCCAATTCATATCCCTTTAATTTATTTCATCTGTCTAATTGCTCTGGATAGTGTTTCAAGGACTATATTGGATAGCAGTGGTGAGAGAGGACATCCCTGTCTAGTTCCCATTTTCAGAGGGAATGATTCCAATTTTTCTCCATTTAGGATGATGTTGGCCTTGGGTTCAGTATAGATAGCTTTTACAAAGTTGAGGTGTGTTCCTACTATTCCAAGTTTTTCTAGTGTTTTGAGCATAAAAGAGTGTTGTATTTTGTCAAATGCTTTCTCTGCATTGATTGACAAAATCAGATGATTCTTATCTTTAAGTCTATTGATGTGATGTATTACATTAATTGATTTCTGTATGTTGAACCAACCTTGCATCCCTGAAATGAACCCCACTTGATCATGGTGCACTATTTTTTTGATATGTTTTTGTATGTGATTTGCCAGAATTTTATTGACAATTTTTGCATCTATGTTCATCAGGGATATTGGTCTGAAGTTTTCTTTCTTTGATGTCTCTCTGTCTGGTTTGGGAATCAGGGTGATACTTGTCTTATCGAATGAGTTTGGTAGGGTTCCCTCCTTTTCTATTTCATGAAATAGTTTGAGGAGAATTGGTATTAGTTCTTCTTTGAAGGTCTTATAGAACTTAGCTGAGAATCCATCTGGACCTGGGCTTTTCTTGGTTGGAAGGCTCTTGATGGCATCTTCTATTTCCTTGCTTGAAATTGATCTGTTTAAGTTGTGTATGTCCTCTTGCTTCAGTTCAGGTAGTTCATATACCTCTAGAAATTTGTTGGTGTCTTCAGGATTTTCTATTTTACTGAAGTATAAATTTTCAAAATAGTTTCTAATTATCCTCTTTATTTCAGTAGTGTCTGAAGTGATATTTCCTTTTCAATCACGAATTTTAGTAATTTGGGTTTTCTCCCTCCTCCTTTTCATTAGTGTGGCTAAGGGTTTGTCAATTTTGTTTATTTTTTCAAAGAATCAGCTTTTAGCTGAGCACGGTGGCTGAAGCTTGTAATCCCAGCACTTAGAGAGGCTGAGACATGAGAATCGTGAGTTCAAAGTCAGCCTCAGCAATGGCGACACGCTAAGCAACTCAGTGAGACCTTGTCTCTACATAAAACACAAAATAGGGCTAGGGATGTGGCTCAGCAGTCGAGTACCCCTGAGTTCAATCCACAGTACCAAAACAAAACAAACAAACAAACAAAAAAACCAGCTTTTTGTTTTGTCAATTTTTTGAATTGTTTCTTTTGTTTCAATTTCATTGATTTCAGCCCTAATTTTGATTATTTCCTGTCTTCTACTTCTTTGGATGTTAATTTGTTCTTCCTTTTCTAAGGCTTTGAGATTAAAAGTCAATTCATTTATTTATTCTTTTACTTCTTCTAGTGAATTAGTTTAGTGCAATAAACTTTCCTCTTAGCACTGCCTTCATGGCATCCCAGAGATTTTGATATGTTGTATCAGAGTTTTCATTTGCCTCTAAGAATTTTTTTTTATCTCTTCCTTGATGTCTTCTGTTATCTATGCATCATTCAATAGCATATTATTTAGTTTCCAGGTGATGGAGTAGTTTCTGTTTTTTAATCTGTCATTGATTTGTAATTTTATTCCATTGTGGTCAGATAGGATGCAGGGTAGAATCTGTATTTTTTTGTATTTGCTAATTCTGGCTTTTTGACATAACATATGATCTATTTTGGAAAAGGATCCATGTGCAGTTGAGAAAAAAGTGTATTCGCTTGTTGATGGATGGAACACTCTATATATGTCTCTTAAGTCTAAATTATTGATAGTTTCATTGAGGCCTATGGTTTCTTTATTAAGTTTTTGTTTGGAAGATCTATCCAATGGTGAGAGAGCTGTGTTAAAGTCTCCAAGTATTATTGTGTTGTGGTCTATTTGATTCTTGTATTTGAGAAGGATTTGTTTGATATATGTGGAAACCCCATTATTTGGGGCATAAATATTTGTAATTGTTATGTCTTGTTGATGTGTGATTCCCTTAAGAAGTATGAAATGACCTTCTTTATCTCTTTTCACCATCTTTGGTTTGAAGTCCACTTTATTTGATATGAGGATGGGAATTCCTGCTTGTTTGCGGGATCCATGTGAGTGATATGTTTTTTCCCACCTTTTCACTTTCAGTTTGTGGATGTCTTTTCCTGTAAGATGAGTCTCTTGAAGACAGAATATTGTTGGGTTTTTTTTTTTTTTTTTGATCCAGTCTGTCAGTCTGTCTTCTAATTTGTGCATTTAAGGCATTTACATTCAGGGTTATTACTGAGATATGATTTATAATTTTGGTCATTTTGGTTTGTTTTTGGTTTTTACCTTGAGTTGTTTTCTTTTTTGAATGGTCTTTCCGTTAGTGTAGTTCTTTTCTTTGTAAATTTTCTTTGTTGGTTATCATTTCCTCCTTGTGGAATATTTTGCCATGAATGCTGTGTAATGCAGGCTTTCTTGCTGTAAATTCTTTTAACTTTTGTTTATCATGGAAGGTTTTTATTTCATTATCAAATCTGAAGCTCAGTTTTGTTGGATATAGGATTCTTGGTTGGCATCCATTGTCTTTCAGGGCTTGGAATATGTTATTCCATGATCTCCTGGCTTTTAGGGTCTGGGTTGAAAACTCTGCTGAGATATGAATTGGTCTCCCCTTGTATGTAATCTGGTTCCTCTCTCTTGCGGCCTTTAAAATTCTATCCTAATTCTGTATGTTGGGCATTTTCATTATAATGTGCCTTGGTGTAGATCTGTTGAAATTTTGTACATTTGGTGTCCTGTAAGTCTGTTGTATTTGATTTTCCATTTCATTTTTCATATTTGGGAAATGTTCTGATACTATTTCATTGAAGAGATTGTGCATTCCTTTGGTTTGAAATTCTGTGCCTTCTTCCATCCCAATAAACCTTATATTTGGTCTTTTAATGTTGTCTCATATTTTTCGTATGTTCTGTTCATGATTTTTTACCATCTTCACTCTATGGTCAAGTTTATTTTCAAGATTGTATATCTTGTCTTCATTATCCGAGGTTCTGTCTTCCAGGTGATCTACTCTACTGGTGATGATTTCTATTGACTTCTTTATTTGGTTTATTGTTTCCTTCATTTCAAGTATTTCTGACTTTTTTTTTTTTCACAATCTCTACCTCTTTCTTAAAGTAATCTTTTGTTACTTGTAATTACTCTCTTATCTTTTTGTTAGAATGATCAATGGTTGCTTTTATTTGCTCTCCTATTTCTTTGTTGGATTGATCAATTTTGGCCTGTAATTGTTCACTTATGTCATTCTTTAGTTCGCTGATCATTTTAATTATGTACATTCTGAATTCTTTCTCTACATTTCATCAACTGTGCTGTCAGTGGATTCTGTTACAGTGGTATCCAGGTTTCTTTGGGGCACTTTCTTCCCTTGTTTTTTCATGTTGATTGTGTATCTTCCTTTCTTGCAATGCCAATCTGAGGTATTGGAGCTTCTATCCTATAATCTTGTATTGACACTCCAGATTACCTGTGTCTCACCTTGAGCTACTTCTGTTTCCCCAGTGTCCCCAGATGGGCACTACTGCCAGTAAAGTTGGTGGTGGAGGTACTGGATATACCTCTAGAGGGTAGTGGGAGTGGCCTTGGCTGGGCTCCTGAGGCGGCCCCTGAGGGCTTTTTTCCCCTCTCTTGCACTCCTGCTGGTGAACAGGAACTCTGGAGTGGAACCTGAGGCGGGCCCAGGTCTCACTTAGGCAGGGCCACAAGCAGGAGAGTCTGTGTGTGACCCTTACAGTGAGTGTGACCTCTCCTGGTACAGGAGGCTAGCAGGCTCTGGTCTGCCTTCAACTGGGCACCCCTGGCATTCCCTAAAGGCGATTTTGGGCCTTCTGACTTGTGTGACCACAGGAACTCTGGAACGGAACACTTATTCTTTTTTGATTGTATACTTAACCCATATAATGCTCAATTTAGAATGGCAATACAGGTAATTCCTTCATTGCTTTTTATTATAATCAAAAATATATATTTAATCAGAAACAAGAAACTTTATAAAATAAATATAATGTTCTAATAAAATGATATTATGACATATTAAACATGCAATCTATATAAAAAAATATGGACTGCACTGGCCCATACATAACTCTGAAATAAAATGAGAAATGGTAGAGGGATATTCCTGTATTACTGTGACAATAAAAATAATGCCAGGTCTAATTGCCCTAACTCTATACCTGAAAGCAGTCTGGTCCTGCTTTCTCAGTAACAGAAGAATCCTCACATTGCAATTTCCATTTATATTTTTATCATTTATCCAGTTAATTAGCCTATCTCTGATTGCTACATAACACACTGTGATTCCATTAAGTCATATATTGCTCATTGTGCTTCAATAGTTAAATGTGTCTGAGCAATAGAGAAAGCACATGCTATAGCTCAAATGGAGAGCCCAGTTCTTACTGTGGAGATTTTACATCACCTGGATTCCAGAGGGTATAGAAAGACTCCGCTGAGAAATTATCTTATCAGATGCTGGTTCATGCCATCACAGAGCTCAGATCACCATCCAGCCATTGGACTATTCATAGGACACTTTTTGGGCCTGTGGAAATTGAGAGTGAACAAAATATCCAGTGATCTGATTTGTATTAAATAATATGCAAACATTATTCAATGAGGGATGCAAAATGTAGAAGAATTATTTTGACACAATGACACTATGTGGATGTATTAATAAAACAGTTAATTTCAACTTTATGTATATCTATAAGTTACCAATTACAAATAGATGTAAATTGGTGCAACTAATCTGAAAAGTAGTATGGAGATTTCTTAGAAAACATGGAATTACCATTTGACCCAGCTATCCCACTCCTCAGTTTATACCCAAAGGACTTAAAAACAGCATACTACAGTGACACAGCCACTTCATATTTATGGTAGAATAAACATATTTATGATAGAACATTTGTGACTAAGAGTCAAAACACAAGACAAAAATATGGAATGACTAATACAATAACTTTATTTATATCTGTATAAATTATTGGTGCTGTATAAGAAATTTATTCAATTAATGGGAAAATTTTTTATAGAAATCTTTATTGCACATTATGTTTATTCTATTATATAAATATTATATGTTCTTACCTTGACCAAACATCTTTCAACCTGAGAATTTATCATTTAGTTGAAATTAAAATAATAATTTAAAAAATAATCTGTGCATATTTTGTTACCAAATCTTGAGTGTGTGGAGTTTTTAGAAAGAAATAGTGTTTTGATGGCAGTTAACACTTGTAATCATGTCAATTACAGAAGCCTTCCAAATAAAATTAATAAAGAAGTATTCTGTAACTATTCATTTCAACCTTAGTTTGTCATAAAAAGGAAATGATACTTATTTAAATAATAGGTCACAGAGCACAATGAAAACAGGGCAACAAAGAACAATCAACAATTCATTTTTAGATCAAGGTTCTAACACTAGGCAATGTTCTGAGCAGCATTTCATTTTCAAATGAATTCTGTCCACTTGAAGCCAAAGGTCAGCAAGCTAGCATTAGTTAGAGAGGTCTCAGCTGCATCAAAGTTAAATAACAACCAAAAGTCACCCACAGCAGTGTCTCTGATCCACCCATGTGTCCCCAAGGGCAACAGGCCAAAGAAGAGATTGTTAAAGTTGCCAACCAAAAATGTTGTGATCAGCAAGTATCTTAGGGCCCAGAGTGGAAGATAAGAAACCTTTGATTCACCTCAGAGAAGAAAAAACTTTTATTTAAGCTCACCTCCCTGGTGAAGTAAATGTATATATTTGGAACTGATCCATCTGTAACCGTGAAAAACAATCATTTATAGTAAAGCTTAGAATCAAGACATTTCACAGAAAACATAAGAACCTTCATATTTTGTTAAATTATTATTGTCATGACATAATAACCTAAGACATAGCATGCCATCTCCACATCATTTACATCCACAAGACTGGTACCCTAATTAGAATAAGACATAATTCGTGTTTGTATAAATATGTCAAAATATAATCTACTGTCATGTATAACTAAAAAGAACAAATAAAATTTAAGCCAAGTACTGTGGAGCATGCCTGAAATCTCAGTGGCTTGGGAGGAGGATTTTAAGTCCAAAGTCAGCCCTGTCAACTTAATGAGGCCCTCAGCAACTTAGTGAGACCCCATTTCTAAACAAAATATACAAAAGGGCTGAAGATGTTGCTTAGTGGTTCAGAGCCCCTGGGTTCAATCTCTGGCATTAAAAAAAAAAAAATTAAGAAAAGAATGCCTTTTTGGTGAATGTACTAAAATGTGAGAAGTCTGTGCAAAAAACTTTTCCATTCTGTTGAAAATATAAATACTAAATCTAAGGTTGGAACTGTGAGAGAAACAAATATTGATTTCCCTTCATCTCCGACCAATAGAAGCAGCAGCCTTCATTGTGTTATTTTAATTATTTTTTACAATTGAGATTCTATTATAATTGTATTTTTATTATTTCATTGTTCTTTCTTCTGAAAAAATAATTTTCGTTATTGTTTGTGACAAACAAGACAAAAAAAAAGAGGATGATATTAATGTACCAATTCCTTATACATTGCTGCTTGGTCAAGTAAGGTCTAATTTTAACTTTACTATCATTGACTTTGCAAGGATTTATTAAAAACAAGGTATAGAAAATAACACCATTCTTTTGAGCAAATCAGGCTAAAAATTTAAGCACATTTATCTATGATTAATTGAAGCCAGGAGCTGGTTAAAATATTTCATGTAAATTAGTTTAAAAGTCCCATTCTTTTTTTATTCCTGACTATATTTATGCTGTGTTCTTTGTGGGCAGGTGCTATGAGTATACTTAATGTTAACCATCATTAGACAAATTATACAATGCAGTTATGGGCATGAACATTTACCTTGTTTATTGAGTTTATTTTCATATCACTGTCTTATGCAAATCTTCTTTGACAATTCAGAATAAATATTAAGACAACATTTATCTAACCTACCCAGCTCCAATTAATTTGCATGCCATGTGGATGAGTTTTGGAATCCATTCAATTTCAAAATAACCCAAGAAAATTACACAAATGCAGAAGCAAAGTCAATATATAGTTACAAGAATAATTATGTGTGTGTGTGTTGCTAAGTATTGAACCCAGGGCTTTGTGCATGTGAGGCAAGCACTCTACCAACTCAGCTTTGTCCCAGTCCCAACAAGAGTATTTTTTTAAAAACTCATTTTGCATACTCTGAAAGAGAAACATAAAAGCAGTTCATGAAAGAAAGTATTATATATTTACACAAGTGTTGTTTTCCTTAATCCTTCTCTAAATAAAATAATTTGGAGAACGTACCAAAAATATTTCTTGTTCCAAATATTAGTACAGCATTGGTTCAAATGTTTCAACAACTAATACTTTTTGAATATTTTATAAGAATTTATAATAGATTATATTAAAAAAATAGGGCTTTAGAAACATTTCATTATCATTTTCTTTAAAAATTCTTAAGAAAGTTACAAATTTGTTTTTAAAATTTGAAAACTTTTAATAAACTCTGTTTACCAATTTTTAAATCTAGAATATAAAGCTTAGCTTCAGATTCACATATCATAAAACTGTGAAGCTTTAATGTACTCATGAATGTGTTTAAGGATAATTTTGATTGAACATAACACTGGTGGCCATAGAAAATTAAGGATGAGCTAGGAGAGTAGAAAATACCAACAATTTGGTACTGTAATTAACCTGTGTAAAATGAAGAGCATGGGAGAAAAAAAAATAACAATAAATTATTTACAACATTTTTTTGGTAAATATGATGTATGTATGTATGTATAAATAGAAGCTTTACAAGGAGGTTAAAATTTCAAAGTAATTACTTTGCTCACCCTTAGTGAAAACAACATAAATATTTTATAATTATTAAGCAATTTTGATAAAAATATTGTCAAATCTATATTTTGGAAAACATCTAGATAATGAGTAATTTACTTGATTAAACTCTGACATCAAAAAGATAAAAATTATCTGAAAATGTAAACTGAGCATGAACATCTTAGTCTTTTCCTTATAAATATACTCCTACTGTGAATTAATCTACAGGACAAATAAAGTGATTAATGATGCTTTTAATTACTTACTAATTTTAATATCAACATTTTCTCCACATCAAGAGTATGCACTAATTTATTTTAATGATTGGATTTTCTCATCTAAAGATTGCAGTGGTCCTTACAATGAAATACTGTGATTCAGATTTAAAAATACTTGCTTTATGCTAAAGATCCAAAATGTAAAACTAAATATCAAAGATACACACACACACACACACACACACATACATACACGTACTGGAGATTGAACTCAGGGGCACTTGACCACTGAGCCACATCCCCAGCCCTATTTTGTGTTTTATGTAGAGACAGGGTCTCACTGAGTTGCTTAGTGCCTCGCCATTTCTGAGGCTAGCTTTGAACTCACAATTCTCCTGTCTCGGCCTCCCTAAGTGCTGGGATTACAGGCTTACACCACCGCGCCTGGCTTCAAAGATATTTTTAAATAGCTTTTAAAATAAAATGTTAAAAGTTAAGGGATATAGTATAGATATGTCTTCATATATTTTAATATTAAATTATATATACATATTTGATGGTAGTACATTTTTTATAGATTATATGTACATTTCTCTGCTTTTATACACACATATAATTCTTTTAAATTTTCATTATCTAAACATTCTTTATTATGTACTAACAACCTAAGGACTAGGACTTCTTTTAAGTGGTATTGTTTTATTCTTTTATTACATGTGTGGGCATACAAATTTAATACTTATTCATGCACATGTATCAGGTGGTTTGAAAGTAGTTAAAGAAATACATTATTTTTATTTACCTTTAATATAAATATTAAGATCTTAATATTTGTAAATTCAAGTTGAAAAAGTTAAATTTGTGTTTCTATTGCAACCATAAACATACTCATTAAGTCCTGTAAAGTGTTTACTTGTTGCTGGAATTTGTGGAATGAGTAGTAATTAAGGAATACTTGGAATCCCATTGCCAGAGTTTGGAATGTTAAGTAAACATCACGATATTTGAAATATCATCTAGTTATTATAATGTTAAAATTTCAGAGAATCATAGTTTATACAACATATCAAAATATATGTAAATTAGGTAGAGAATATTTTATGTTTGCAGATTGTTGATGATTCCATAAACATTTTAGATTTTTATTTCCTTGTTTATTCACTCTCTAAAGCATATTTTAACATGTAGATGTAAGAGATATAGATGACAATAGGTTAATTGTTTTTAAAGCATCTAAGGAACCTAAACAGTCAGTGAAAAATACTTCCAGTAGAAATAGCTTGACAGAATTTTTAAAATATCTTTTAGGAAAATAAATATATGTATAAAAAATATTGTTCTTGACAAAATAAAATTTCCATTTTTTGTAGCTATTAAAACAAATTCAAATCAAATCTCAATCTAAGGAAGCAGTCTTCAGTATATTTATAAAAATCTAATTGCTGTCCTCATGAAATTACATAAGTGATTTTTTGCTACCAGTTTATAAAAACATATAACCATGCTTAGAGCACCTTCATTCTTGGTCATGTTTGACTGATATTGCCATTTTTCTCACATTTGTCTATGTCCTTATTTGATTTCATTATAAATGAGCATAATGAAGAAACAAGCAATGGTATGATATGATGGGGAAATGGAATGCACTGAATCATACAAAAAGAAATGGAAATAGATTCACCTCCACTGGAAGAAATTATATGGGTGTGTGTAATACCACAAAAGAATATTAATTAGATAAGAAGAGGTCTGTTAGAGGGAAACTTTGAAGAGATTGGGGGAAAGATTTGCTTAATTTGTGATGTTTTTATTTTGGATTGAAAAGTTATCAACAAACTATTACATTGTGATAAAAGCTCTTACTTTGCCCCCTGAACAAATATACTGTGTGAGTACCAGGAAGATTAATGAGGAGCAATTTTACGGAAATGTTTTTAGAACATTACAAGTGGCTATTAGAATGACAGGAAAAGCAAGATCATACAGAGACTCTGTAATGATGAAGCAATTTTCTTCTTTCCAATGTGGAAATATATTAGTTACACAAGATAGATACACAAAGGGAAAAAATTGGAAACAATAAAGGGATCAATGGTTTTCTATGTCCAAAACATAGAAGAACAAATTCCATTAACTATTTGAGAGTCATCCTTGTCCCCTGTACCCAGGTGGCGGCATCAGCTTTGCTGAGCTCTGAACTACATTCAGGGTCACTGGATAAAATCTGCATTAGTCAGAGATACACAGAGAAAAACACTTATAAAATGTGTGTGTGTGTGTGTGTGTGTGTATGTGTGCATGTGTTTGTGTGTGTGCATTTGTGTAGATATGCATATTTTATTATTAATTAATACAATGTGGAAATAGTTAACATAATTGTGTTCATCAACAGATAGCATGTTTGTTTTACTTGATTTAAAAGTAAGAAAGAAATAGGAAGAGGCTTTGTTTGTTTGTTTGTTTGTGAGTTCTTGTATCTTGGTAGTCATTCTGGAAACTTCATATAAAGAATCTCATTTCTTTTACATCATCAACCTGAGAATTATGTAGTTTGGTCCTTATTTTCAAAAATAAAGAAACAGAGAGGCAATACACTTTCCCCAATATTAAACAGCATGATCAAAGAGATTTTACAAAATTAATTACTGTTGACATTGTTGATAAAATTAAGTGGCAATAGTTGATAAAATTGTTGATAAAATTAGTGGCAATAGTTTTGGTTAAATTTACCAAAAGATATAAGAAAGAAATTAGATAAATAATGTTAAGAAAGAGGAAAAGTGAGAAATTGCTCTCTTGAGGGTGGGAATCCCAGGAATACATGTAAAGTCAGGTAGCCATAACTGAAGTTCATTCTCCTAAGGACTTTGTCTTTTGTGTGAGGGCCCAGCTGCACACAAAATGTACATTTTTCTGTAATTAAAATATTTCGTTGTTGGGCAGACAAAAACCATAGATAACCCACCAATACAAGTTTTAGTAGTTGTAAAGGTAGAATTCTAAAGCCATGTTTGGTTGAAAATTTTATTGCATTTTCTTTTAACTTTTTTTTAATGACAACACTAATTAGTTTCTTTTCCAATTAGGAATGGAGGATTTTTGTCTACTATCCACTGAATCTCAACTATACTTGAACCTTCTTGACAGTGAGAATTATAGACTCTGCAGTAAATGAAATACCAAAACTGATGCCCTCAAAATGTCACTGGGAATGAATGACACATAGAATAGTAATTTAATCATCATGTTTTCATTGTTATTCCATCTCCAAAACTTCCACTTTAGGAGTCTTCATATAACTCATAAATAGAGAGATACCCTGACCTTACATTGTCAGTATACTTCATGAATAGAGGTTATAATATAATGACACTTAAATTTGCCAGAGCCAATATATTTCTTCCCAGAAGTTTCTGCCTCTAATTTCTGAAAGCTTGGTTTTTAATAATACTATGCACATATTTGCAATTAGGTGCCTTTTATGGTAATTACCACTAAATTCTATATGATTGACAGGTATAGGAATTAGAAAAATACTGCTTGGATTTCTATACTGCTTGGATTTCTTGTTTCTAGTGATAACTCTATATGTGTGATACAAAGCATCCATCTTATCTATATAAATAGGACTATGGACTGAATTTTCTCTTTCTAAAATCAGATATTTGGATTACTAACATAGTATCTTGGGAAGAAAATTATTTGGAAATAGGATCATTGTAGATAAAATTAGTTAAAAAGAGGCCATACTGGAGTTGAGTGGACACTAATCCAATATGGCAGGTATTTTTAGAAGAAGGTCGCCATTGAAGACAAAGAGAAGCATAGGAAGAAAGGCTGCAGGAACAAAGGCAGAAATTGGAGTTGAGCAGCTGTAAATCAGGAAAATCAATGATTGTGAGTAAATTATCAGGACTTGGGAATTGAGAAACAAGTAGTCCCTGACAGGTTTCAGAGGCAGTGAGGTCCTGCCAGCTGGTTGATTTCAAGCTCTTGGCTCCCACAAGTATGAGACAATAAATTTCAGTTGTTCTAGGGCATGCAATTTGCGGCAGTTTTTTATATCAGACATAAGAAACTGATATAACATTATAGAGATCACCAGGATATTGGGCAAAATTAGAACCAAAAATGATTCTTATTAAGGGAATACACATAAGGAATGTTTTAAGTGCCTTTCAGATTCTCAGCTGTTAAAATTGATAGCTGTAAAAGAGTTGATGCAATCACAATTCTTACCAAAAATCAGTGGATGGGCACATTGAGACAAAGAGGGGATTACATATACTTTGCCAAAAATAGTATAACTTTTATCCTAGGATCTATTTTTAGTCCCTTACTATGACCTGCAAGGTTGTTTGCCTCCTGGGCCTTTTGGCTTTTGTTCTCTCTTTTTAATATCCCCCTGTTCTCTCTCTAGTATATTCACCAAGTTTCCTTTCATTTTCTAAACTTCTTCACTTTGTTAACATCTGTGTATCCAGAAAGCCTGTGTTTTTTTCTTCTAGTAGGGCTTGGTTAATCATGTCTTCCTCCCTAATCAGAGTAGGTTGTATTGTTTTATAATATTATCTTGTTATATAACTCTACTGTAACTCCTCTCTTCCTCTTCAATGATACTTGTCATACGTTTCATTCCCATAAAAAGATGATTTTATTTTGTATTTTACTTACACTTAAGAATCTATACCTTACAGAATCTGGGCACACATGACCAATTCAATAAAAATTTGTCAGATTACAGCAAACTCTAGTTATAGAAAGATAATTTCTTCTATTATCTTTATATAAGTGTGAGAAACTTTAAATATCTTTTAATAAAAAGGGAGCCATATGCAAAAACCACAAATTCTGTCATGGTCATATCACTCTTACCATATTTTAATATATTATAATATCTCACATGGCATAAATAAATAAATAATTATTATTTTGAAGTTTGATAAAAAATATAAATACTAATTCTATAAATTTTATATTTACTTCATTTAAATTATAAAACCAATATAAAGATCAGAAAAGTTGAAAAATATTATTTTATTAACTGACATCATTATTTACTATATGCCACACACTGTTTCTATTATTAACACATTTGCAAATAGACTTTTGAAAATATCAAAAAATATGATGAAACTTCAAATATACTTCTGATTCTAATAGTCTGCATGCACATATTTCTACAACAAAATGCTAGGCATTCATTTTACAGAACTTGTTCAAGCATCAGAGTATTTTTAACCTTGTCTATACTTTGTAATTTCCTAGAATACATTTCTTTTTTTAAATACATTTTTTAGTTGTAGATGGGCAAAATATCTTTATTTATTTATTTTTTATGTGGTGCTGAAGATCGAATCCAGTACCTCACACATGGGAGGCAAGAGCTCTACCACTGAGCCACAACCCCTGCCCTAGAATACTTTTTAATTATTCTTTTAATTTGGGGTCAATATTTGTTTTGAATTAATTGCCACTCTTATTTATTATCAAATGCAACCTTTATATGTGGTAAAGTATTCATTCATTTATTTTGAAGCCTGTTGATATTGATTTTATAATGCCCAATGCTGAAACTAACAAATGAAGTAAATCTTGGTGTACTGTAGCATTCTCAAAAATTTACCCTAACTCATCTTAGCAAAAAAATCTCTAAATACCAAATAAAAATACAAAGTTTTACAGATCATCAATAAATGTCTCTGTTTCCTTTTTTTGGTTTTTAGAAAAAAAAAAAAGACATTGCCATTATCTCTTCTGAAGGGTTCATATATTTGTAAACAAAAACTAAGAATTAAATGTTCTGAAGTGTTTGATTTCAAATTACTATTGTTTAAAAATGTGTACTTTCATAATGCCATCTTGTTGTAGCATTTCCATTATAAATTTAAATAAAAATATTGGTGTTCAAGATAAATTATATCTAACTTTTATGTTGACCAAGTTTTGAATTCCCAACTACCATATATTGGTTACTATGTGTGTAATTCTGAACCTTTCTATCAAACAAGGAGCTATACTCATCTCAATAACTAGGAATATGCATTTAGAGTTGGTTATGCATATAAATGAAACAGACATGAAGAGTTATGCAGAGCATAGAATAATCAAGGAAATCTCAGCTTACTTCATTTATCTGAGAAAGACAATAATAAAATTAACCATCTAGAAGAACACAATAGAAACAGGATAATTGTATAAGAGGAATTAGGAATTTTTTCTTTATATTCTAGTAATTACTTAAAGTTATTTACCAATCTTCTTAAATTGTGAGATTCTGTCAACATTAAAAAACTCCAATATAATCTTATGAATATACTGAAGCTCATAATCAATAAGGAGAGATAAAGGCCAAATTCAAAATTTTTCAAAAGTACCCAAAGATTTTTTTCTCATTTTTCAAATTTCTTTTACTTTTTTAATTGAAAACATCACAAACATATTCTAAGCATCAAGTTTAAAAAGAAAGAATAGCAAAACTTCCACTGTGAAATTAAACCAATATAAAACAACTAAAGTTGCTTTTCTGACATATTGCTTTTTTTTTTTTTTTCATGATTAAAATAGGTGTAAATAGGCCTAGGAAATTAAAACCCAACAATGACAAACTTCAATACAATGGTATCAAATTCCACATATCTGTGGATTATTCTTTTCCTTTTCTTATTTCCTCCTCTGATAGGACCATAAAAACACCTCCTATATTTTCTACAAAGCTTAACATAAATTTAATAAAGAAAATAGATTATGCCATTCTTACTGGAAATGAAACTCATGCTTCCTCCCTAACATGTATAGTAGGCTGGTTTATGATGAGCATGTTCTTTAAAAAAGAAAATAAATCATTTTTATGGGAGTTGCCCTCATGTTTATTTCAGATGCCAAATGCTGAGAAGAACCCTATGTGCGGTAATACATGTGGTTACATAACTGAAACTGAGGAAATCTTCCTTTTGCTAGACAGCAAATCATTATGGTATGCATTACTGTATGATTCTCCCTAGGGTGTTTCATTACCAGGAGATTTGTGTAGTCAATACAATGGATTAATAAATTAACTTCACATATTAAGAGATCAGAGCTCATGTTATTTATGTATTTTATATATAAAATAACTGGATAACTGTTTGATGCTATTGAGTTGACTTTTCATCCTCATTCAGCTTCAAAGGAAGTGTATGCAGTTCTGATTGATGTTTTCCACCTTAAGGTCTAATTGACCTTCATTAATTTAAAAATTGTAGTCACAATTATGTATTTGGAAACTTACACTGATAATTTCTATTTAAATGAGCTTTGAAATTTAAAATAAAATACTATTCTTTTAAAGAGTTCCTTATGACCATAAAGTAATTCTTTAGAAAAATTTTGGATAAGATCTACTGAACACATGGGTGAGAAAATATTCTTTCTCCAAGACATATTTTAATTTGAATCCAGAGAAGAAGTGTTAGAAAATATTTGAGAATTCATTTAACACAAGTGACTCAAGGACATTTTCCAATAATTGATAATAATAAAACATGGATAAATTTTGTCACAAATAGATAAAATTGCATATACGTAAATATATTTGAAACTAACAAAATATTGCTTTGATTTTATTAACAATTTTTCCAAGATAAATTACATGTCTAGTTATTTTTAACATTAAAAATGTGCTTATACACAGAGTAGAAGAAATGAAGAAAGGAGAATTTGCAAGTGATTAAGCTAAAATGTTTATAGATGCTGAATAAAAGTATTCATAATATTCATAAGCTGTGTCATAAATCCCAAAACTCTGTGAAAATCAATTCGTTAGATTCTATCTACTATAAAGGATGATTTCCACACCTTAGTATTTACAACCATGGTGCTATATCAGTAGAGGAAAATGAATGATAAGGGATATAATTAAAAAAGGGAAAAAAAGCATTCATTTTCACAAAGGATGAAGGATTGTTTTGTTTTAATTTTTCTTACTTAAACATGCATATTTAAATTGAGTGTGTAAATACTTAGCACCTAGTCTGTATATAGTACCATGTGAAAGATATGAAGAAAAAGAAAGCCAAAGAATAAATAATTTTGAACTGTTCATAATAAATTTAAACAGTAAACACAAAACAAAATGTTAAAGAGCCATTCAAGGTAATTCTTGATTAGAGTCAAATATTAAATAACTGACAAGTTCTAAAAACATTTCAACAGTGGCAAAACAAGCTGGACTGAATAGTTCAGGAAAGGATTGCTAGAAGAGATAATACAGACTTTGCCCTAAGGATGCAGGATAAAAAGTAATAAAAGAAAGCAAGAATCATTTGAACATAGCAAATGTTGAGATAAATCAAAGTCATGATTTTTCCTGAGAGTTCAGATGAAATAATGAAGCTATAATCACTTAGCTTCTGCAATAAGCTGAAAAATGTCTCCCTAAACAAGTCCAAGTCTTAGTCCCTGACCTGATATCTGTTGCCTTATGTGGCACAAGAGACCCCACAGTTGTGATTAAATTAAGAATAATGAGATTAGGAGATTATCCTGTATTATCCAGATGGGCTCAGTGTAACCACAGAGCACTTACACATGGAAAGGAGGAGGGCTAAGATCAGAAAAGGTGATGTGAGGACAAAAGTAGTCAGTGAATGAGATGTGACTGTGACACTGTTGGCCTTGAAGATGGAGGATGCCATGAGCCAAGGAATATGGGAGGCCTCTAGAAACTAAAGAAGGCAAGGAATGGAAATTATCTTCATAACCTGTGGGAAAAACTAGCCTTTGTAACATCTTCACATTAGTAGAGAGAGACCAATTTTAGACACTTGACCTCTAGAACTTCAAGGTAATAAATTCATGCTATATTAAGACACTCAGGATTTGGTAATTTGTTATAACAGAAGTACAAAACTAATATGGGATCATTCACTCTCACACATCCCTAATTTCTGAATGATTTTGGTCATATGTGGATTGAAAACTTCAAGGGAAAAAAGGGAATGGTGAAAATTTGCTAATGTTAATTGAAAGGACTGATAATGGAAAAGATTCATGATAATCAGTTGTTTCAATAAAATTAGTTAAAATTAGCTAATAGAAGGTTTTATATTAATATGCAATGTTTTATATTTTAGTTCTGACTGCTTTATACTCTCTGATACCTCATTTCTTTGGAAGTGTGCACACACATACACACACACACACACTTTTTCACTCTATTATATTCCTTATGCTTTGCATTTCCTCATAATATTGATACTATACCATGTTTGGGTCTTTTATTTTTATCTTTTTCTGAAATAGTAATACTGAGTTAAAGTAGGTTTTATTTTTTATTATATAGATAATATAAGTTTCAATGCTGATTAAATAAATGGACAGGTCAAATAACTAGATTAAAATGAATCTAGCCAAATTGCTACAGATTTTCAGAGATTCAAAAAGAAAAAAAATAGTTTGAAGTTTACATATAATGGTAAAGAGAGAAAAAGAATCAGGAATTGTTATGGTTTGGATATGAGGTGTCCCCCCAAAAGCTCATGTGTAAGCCAGTACAAGAAGGTTCAAAGAAATAATTGGGTTGTAAGGATTTTAACCCAAACAGTGATTTAATCCCCTAATAGGGATTAACTTTTTTTTTTGTTTTGTTTTGTTTTTTTTTAATTTTAATTTTTATTTATTTTTCTCAAAAGTTGCATTTAAATACATGTTATCAAACATAACAGAAAAAAAACAAATTTTCAGAAGCTGTACACACTATTCACTGAAAATATTTGTTGAGGCAAATAGAAAAAAAAATTATTACAATCATAATTTTTCTAACTTTGCACAAAATTATAAGCAGATTACAT
>PVHX01005220.1:105000-114960 GCA_004024805.1 Geosciurus inauris | reverse complement strand
TTTTTTGGTCGTGATGGTGGTGGTGACGGAGGTCGGTTATCATGCTCTTTGCTACATCTGGCAAGCCACCTCAGGGCTCGGCCTTTGGAACAAGAGGGTAAGAAGCCCTGGAGACAGTGGGAAAAAGAGCAACACGCCCAAGGCCGAGTGCAGGATGGTTAGCCTGCTCTTTGGCGGACACTGCTCCCGGTTCCCTAGTGGCCAAGAGAGTCAGTAAGGACGGGCCCAGCAAGTAGTGCTGCCTCAGGGCAGCTCCGGGCGGAGCAAGGGGCAAGGGAGCCCCGTGAGGCAGCAGGGCAGCCGCGCAGCGACCCCACAACCGTTCGCTTTAGGTCCAGGGAGAGGAAAGGCCCCGCGCCGGAGAGCCAGAGCCCCTGTCCCTGGCCAGCTTGCTCCCCATGCCCCACCTCACTCCCTCTGCACCAAGGGCACGTCGCAGTGCGACCGCCTGCGAGGCCAAGGGCTGAAACGTCCAAAACCACCCCCGCCGCCCCACCCTCAGCCAGGTTTGAAAAAGGCAGTCACATCAGTTATTCCTCTTTTTAAAAACCAAATTGGTTTTTGTTTTTTAAGCCCTTCACTTCCAGATTTAGCTTTTCATTTCATAGGTACAGTTCACAGGTGACTTTTAATTCTTTCTAGCTTCTTTCTTCCCTCCTATCCTACAGTCACAGGGAATTTCCCTTCCCGGCCTGGATGAATATTCCCCTAACAGCTATTATACTTGCAGGTGCTTCTCTTTGAGGGAAAAAAAACATATTTTTTTCAAAAAAGCAAAATTAAGCCGGCTCGGTGGTGCATCCTATAATCCTAGCAGCTCCAGAGGCTGAGGCAGAAGGATCACAAGTTCAAAGCCAGCCTCAGCGAGGTCCTAAGCAACTTAGTGAGACCCTGTCTCAAAATACAGTCATAAAAAGGGCTGGGGATATGGCCCAGTGCTTAAGTGCCCCTGGAGTTCAATCCCTGGCGCCAAAAACCAAAACCAAACACCTAAAATTAAAATTAGGAAGCAGACAGGGAAGACCCAATCAAACTGGAGCTGATAAGCCCAATGCAAGCATAAAGATGTAAAGATGCCAGGAGCAGAGAGGGAGGCAAGAGGTAAAATAAAATAAAGGCAGATTCCCAAAACCTTCTAACTTCTCTCCCTATAGTTAATCTTGTTTTCTGTTTTCAGAAGAAATAAACTGAAAAGGAGGTCCTACTTTCCTATTTTACCCTCCTCTCCTATTTCTAATCAAACGTTTTGATTTCTTTCTCCCTTAAGAATATTTAAAATATTTTTGTATACATATTTATTTTGATGGCAGACATAGACCTAAGAACAATCTACATCCACAGATCATTCTTCTC
Organism: Geosciurus inauris; assembly: GCA_004024805.1. Taxonomy (NCBI): domain Eukaryota; kingdom Metazoa; phylum Chordata; class Mammalia; order Rodentia; family Sciuridae; genus Geosciurus; species Geosciurus inauris. The sequence continues at coordinate 113,607 of PVHX01005220.1, read as the reverse complement.
CGGGTCTGCAGGCACCCAGGACACTCTACTGGAGGAAAAGTTGGGGGTAGGGAGGAAAGCCACAACACAGGACTGTAACTTCAGCTTCTCACCTTGGCTGTGACCCTTAACTTCCCTCAGCTCTGGAGCCCATGGTCCTGAAAGGCTGGTGAGGCTGGTTGAGACTGCTGATTCAGACACACTAACAGCTGAAAGATGTCCCTGCTTCCTGTGATATTTTCACCGGGGGAGGGGTATGAGGAAAAGTAGAGGGAATTTAGGAGAATAAGTGAATTCAACAGTATGTATAAAGAAGATTATTTACAATTTGAGGCTTAATCAAAATCTAGTAATTCCAAGTCAATATTGATAGTAATCAAGGAGAAGAAATCTACACTTGAAAAGACAAAAAGAATATTACAGTCCATAGCTAGAAGTAATAATTACTAGCATGTGGAAGTTCTCCTCAGAACCACATTGAAAGGGAAGTTCAAACACACTGCTGGATTCCTTTAAAGAATCTGAAGTAGAATGTGAGAAAGGTATCTTCCAGTTACAAAACTTAGCTTTGGTGTTAAGGTGTTGCTCCTTGAACCTGAAGGTTTTTCTCCAGGATGCAAACATACTCTTCCCCAAGGCATGTGCTTTTCTCAAAGATTTCTAGAGAGGAAAAACACTCCATGTGCTGGTGGCACCTGCATTTCTATCCAAGAAAAAAAAACCTCTCCACAGCTATGTACTAAAGAGGATCTTTGCCTTGCAAAAAGACTAACCGTGTTCTTTAACTCACAAAGTTGACAAAGAAACAGACCTGCATCATTTGCCAGCATATATTTAGAGATTCCTGATGCATGAGTATTTACTGTACTTGTGGACCTACCGTTCGAATACAGCTTTGCTTACTCTCTGTATATACTTATAAAAGAGTATCTGATGTGCTTCTAAATATCCCTGGTGTGTTAATGCAAATACATTAAGAATAACTGCTCCCACACACCCAAAAATGCGTAACACTTAGAGCAACAAGCATTCTTGGCCAGTTTTCTCTAACTTAAACCCCAAATAGACTTTCTCCTTACGTACACTGCATAGAATGGGTCTGCCTGTGTGCTTGTAATTCCTAGTGAAAAACAATTATCTGTTCTTTTCCTGTCCCACCCCATGGGATTGATGACTGGCTATTTTTTAAAAATGGAATTATGTGGTCAAATCACCTGAAAGAAGAAAACGAAAGTTGTTCAAATCAATGTACAAGGTATATGGTAGGCTGGAAGCTGAGCCCTTGGTGTTTGCTGGCTCAGTCCCTCAAAGTAATCACTGTGACCTCTCCTTCCAATGACTTGTTTTCAATTTGGAGGGCGCAGGCTATTCCTGAATACTTGGTAGAAGTAAAAGAGCATCAAGTCTGGTCTGTCCAGTTGAAATCTGTTTCTTTTCTCTTCTTTTAAATTCTAAAGTATGCGACCTGCTGCTTCTGCAGCTTCAACTCTGCCTTCCTTCTTGGCCTCTTTACTCCTCCTCCCTCCTGAGCTCTTTTGGATTTTGTGACTCTTTATAAACCATGAACTTTGGTTATCTCAAAGAACAATATGAATAGCAAAGGATGTGAAAGGAATCCCCTCTTGGACAAGAACCACAGAAACCAATACCATATTATAGTGGGGTTGTGGGACAGGCAGTCACTGCAAAATGCTACCTCTGGAATGAACTCAGATACCTGCTATAGTCCTGGTGGCAACTGAGCCAGGGAAACTGGAAAAGGAAAAATCAAGAAAATATATTAGCCTGTAATCACTTTTAGAGTGAGCCCAAACTCTCCTAGTTCACTTGTTCTAATCTTAAGGCAAATAAGGAAGACAATCTGAAGGAACAAAAAGCAAAACGAAAAATTCCTCTTTTGCCCCCCCCCCTTCCTCTGTGGCAAATCTATGAGGAGATGAGGGAACAAAGAAGAGACAATTGGAGGGCATGTCCTGAGAAATACTTATATTCTCCTTTGGACCAAATATCCAAAAAACCCATGCGCAGTAAACTCTTCTATCCTTAAAACACTAAGTCCTGCCCTTCACTTAAGCTTCTCTCAGCGCTTCAGGCCTGGAGTGCATAACTGAGCAACAGGGCAGCAGAAGGGACCCTCAGGTTACCTATCAACTCACCACTAACCCAGTGAGTGCGCAGTTTTCCCAGCCCCAACTAGCAGTCCAGTGCTCCTGAAAACCTTTCTCCAAAAGGCAGAGACACTGTCTTTTGGGGTGGGAGACCAGGGCAATAGCTCTTTCTCAGTTCAATCTATGGAAAGGCTCTGAGCCTTCTGGCTCTTAATTGCAGCACACCTGCTTCCCAGAGAACATAGACTTTTTTTTTCTTTGTACATTTGCCCCAGTGAAAGGGGAGGATGGAACACATGTCTACAGTTCCAAGAACCATCAAAGGAAAGCTTGGGCTACCCAGAACCAGGACAGAAACTAGAGGTTTCCCAGGAGGAAAGAGAACGAGACTCAGTTTGGGAATGCCACGCTTAGGAGGCCCACTTACAGGGCTTAGGGCACACACACACACACACACACACACACACACACACACAAAGCATTGCAGAGGAGCAGGGCATGGACAGCAGAGGGAAGGGAGACAAGAAAGACTTTGCTCCAGACCCAGGGTTTAGCAGCTTGAGGCCCAATCCTGCCCATAACCTAGGAAAGGGCTTACCAGAGTGGTTTTCCTTACAGTTGATCAAGTTTTATTTTTATTTCTTTAAATTATTTCTTTAAATCAGAAGGACAGATGAGGTGGCCCGGCAAAGGGTGTTAAAGGACCTAAGGGTTCTGCAAAAGATGACTTGGTCCACTATCAGGTTAGGAGTCTTTCGGGACCATTTTACTATCGTTCCTAAAAGGGGCTTCTTTAACCAAATCGCAGGAGACTGGAGGCCATTGGGCACAGAGCCGGTTCCCCCCAAGTTGAAGATAACACGCCCTTGCTCCAATTACCCGGGAACAAGCTCAGAAGCACGTCCAGCCCTGAGTCAGCCAAGCTTTGGGCCTTGGCTTCTAAGCTGCCTCTATCCACTCTTACCCTCAATTGTGAGGCCCCCTAAAACTCGCAGCCAAGAAAAACTGGTCACATAATAATAAGTGTGTGCGCATGAGTTTAAATTTGGTCCTGTTCTGACCACCTATCCTTTGAATTTGACCGGTTCCTCTTTAATATGCGGAAGGTACCTGGCGATCCCGATGCCAGTCCAGCCATTTGCTTGCCTTTCCCGTGGGGACCCAGAATCCAACTGCACGGGGTCCAGATTCAAGAGAAAGAACTGGCCTAGTGGAGGTAGGCCTGGCCAAACAAACTTCCCAAACTTGCCTCTGGAGCAGAGCCACAGCAGGCGTCCGACATTTCCCACACGCCTGGCCCAGCTCGCGCACCGCTGACGTTCTTACCTGACTTGGCGAGTTGTGCCTGCAGCGCTCCGGGCTGGGGCTCCGCGGCCCAGCGTAGCGTGGCGGCCGCCGCCAAGTCAGCAGCTGGGCGCGGCGGCGGCGGCGGCGGCGGTTGAGACTGCTGTGAGGTTGGCGGCTGCTGTGGGGTGGCAGCGGCGTCCCCAGGCGGCGGGGGCCCGGGCAGAGCGCGTAGCGAGTCAGGAATCAGGCTCTCCAAGCTCTCGTTGGCCTGCTGCCGGCGCAGCGCCACCTGCGCCGCCATGACTCGCTGCCGCTCAATGATAAGGATGCACTTCTCGCAGGTGCAGTCCTTGAAGCGGCAGTAGCGCTTGTGGCCCTTGAGCCAGGACAGCACGCCGTGGTTGCGGCAGCGCGCGCATTTTGGCGTGCGCTGCAGGGGCGCCCGCGGTGGCTGCGACACTGGGCCGCCCATGTACAGGTAGGGGGAGCCGTAGCCGTTCATGCCCTGGGCTCCGAGAAGAGTTGGCGGGCTGGCAGCCGGGGCAGGCCAGCGGAGGCTGGACAGTGGAGTTGGGAGGTCAGCTCAGGGTGCGGTCTCCGGGTGGCGCGGCCCCAGGCAGCCCTGGAGGCCTCGTGCGTTCTGGGGAGGTCAGAGGTATTGCAGCCGACTCTCCTTCATTGGCGATCACAGCTTCGGCCTACCGGCTCGTGCCCCCACCAATCTCCACGCCGGCGACGTCTCTGCCGGTTGCTGCTTTGGGCGCAGAGCCCAGACCGTAAGTCCTCTTAAGCCGAGGTACTGCAGCGGCTGCAAGGAGCCGGCGAGAACTCTGATTAAGGTCTGAGATAGCTCATCTGCAGCTCCCTTGCTCGCTGGCCGGGCCCAGCACCTCCTCCGCCTCCCTCCCTCAACCCCTCCTTCCTTTCCCCCCCGCCCCGTCAGGGTCCTTGTCTCCTTGCACTCCCCACCCCACACCTTCCTCGCGCCCCTCAGGTCCCTGCACTTCACCTTCCTTGCCACCTGCAGCCAGGTCACTCTCGCGGGGGCGCTCACGGCCCCCAGATGCAAGCCCGCTCAGCTACACCTTCCCGCTGCGGGAGGGACTGCGGCGTCCGGAACACAGTGGTGCACATAGGGCAGGGAAGGGGAGGACTGGCACCAGTGAGGGTGGGGGTGCCTGTAAGCAAATGAGATGGCCTCTCCCCTACACTCTCATCTCCTCGCTTTAGGTCTTGATCTGGAGGCATTGAGCCCAAAGTCGCTGTTTTGCCGACACAGACAGTTCCACGAGGAGGGTGCCTGAGGGAGCGTTGCGGGTGCACCCCAGACTTCACAAGGGCCGACTCATTACAAGTTGAGGAGAGCTAGCCCTGTTAGTTACAGGCGGGTGGAGTTAAGGGTGGCGGGGGTGATACTGATTCGGGAAATTTTGGATTCTTGATTTTCTTTCGCAGCATTTTTTTTTTCTTTTTGCAAGAGAATGACCGTTTTTTGAAAATCTGACAGTCTGACAACTTATGTTGCAATCTAATTTTTATTTTTCTACTTCTCCTTCCCGTTTTTAAATAAAAACCAGTCTGTGTCTTGAAGCGCCCAGGAAGTGCTCACATGGATGTTTTGCTTACGGGCTGGGTCTAAATTTTGAGAGAGCGGACCAAGGAGCCAAGTTAGTGTCTCCAAAGTTACCGGGTAAAATCTTCCCATTTCTCCATAGCTATCAATTCATCAAACGTAGGTATCTCTTCACCCAATTCAAATCCCCACGGACTCTGGGATTTAGTTAAGGATAAAGGATGGAGCCACCCCACTCCCCAACCATAGACCCCAATCATAAACGTCTTTGGGGAGTGGGAAAGAATCCTTGCACAAGACAGCATATAACTTTGTTTAGAATGTTATTTGCGTGTTTCTAATCTCCTAGAGTACCCATCTCTCCTAATGCAGACCACCATATACGCATAAAGACGGCTAACTGGCCCTACCCGCAAACAAACAAAAGGCTACTGTGGATACAGTAGGCGCCAGGCAGTTTAATGACCGTGCGAAGCGGAAAGATGGCAGTCCTCCGTCTGTTCGCATGCTAAAAGCGTACGGGAAGATGATCTCTTAGCGGTGTGGGCGAACCAAATGCTACATGAGAGAGTAGACGAGTCCGCCGCAAAGCCAAACCCCTCCGCTGCACCGAGGCCCTTGTCTGCTCCAGGAGGCCACATTATACTGCCCAGGAAGCAAGCAAGAACCTCGAAAACGTCCTTTCTTTCTCTTTTTCTCTCTCTCTCCCTCCCTCTCTCTCTCTCTCTCTCTTTTTTCCTGTGAATTCAAGTACAGCACTTCCAGGAGTTCTAAACAGCCAACCTCCGCCTCTAATGGTTCGGTGAGGGGAGGAGATTAAAAAGGGGACCCTGTTAACCGTTCCGGGTTTCAGAAACGTCCGGGAGTTGCCGGGACCTGACCTCCTGAGGCATAGGCAGGAAGACCTTGCTCCTGAGTGCTAACTCTGGAATCATTTCCCCCCAAAGCGCATCAGGCCAGGACCCCTCAGCGTGGCCCCTTCTCTTATCCCCTTAATCCCTCCTCTCCTCTCAACACTTCGCTAGGAAAACAAGCCCTAAAACACTGCAACTGGAAGGAATTTTCGTAAATTCTCGGGACCGTAGGCAGAGTTCCACCAGTCGCCCCATGGGCCTGAGGCAGGGAAGTGAGGAGCTGACAGAGTCACTTCACAAGATGATAGATACACAGGGTCGCACATGGCACCGGATCTCGAGTCTCTTGGAAATTCAGGAACCAAGTACTTTTTCGAAGCCGAATTTCTCCCGATTTTCTTCAGTGTCAGCGGAAACATATAAAGAAAATGAGAGTAAAGTTTAGTTTAGTTTTGTTTTTAAGGAAAGCAGCAGAACTCTGCACCAGGTTTGTGGGGGACATTATCACTTCCCAAGGCAAACTCCTTTCCTACTTCCATCACCTAACCACCCAATCCCGATGCCACTCAAACAGTCTGGCATTATTTGGTCCCAGGGCCGTTTCACTCCAGTGCACATCGGGGGCTGAGATCTAAATACTCATTTGATATAGCGCAGTAATCCTTTTCTCATATTTGATGGGAATGTTTTCCATATCCCAGTATTTGACAACATCTCCCTATAGGGACAGGTTTGTATTTATGTTGGTAAAATGTCCCCTGCCTCAAAGTCTATTGTAACCCAACACCTGACAACCCCGAGTCCCATTTCTGTTTGCAGAAAGGGTTTATTCAAGCACATAATGGGATCCCAGCAGAAAGCCTTTCAGAACAAGGGGCTATGGTAAACTTCACCACATGAACTCCGTTTCCAGGGCTATTAAGCTTTTAATTGGAAAATAGCAGAGGAAATTTCAAGGTGACTATAACGTGTTAGCAGTTAGTGCAGAGAAGAAAAGCCGATGCAGGAATGAATGTAGAAAGCATATGGTCCGAATCACATTTAGGAGCAGCGGCCTGCTTCTACTAAGTCCTTGAAGCTTATGCACTTATGGGAAAAATCATCAAAGAAATTGGAAATCAGGGAGGTGACTACAAATAAATGTAACCTCAGACTAGACCCACTCATGCTCTCCTCTGAGTCGCGTGTTTGTGTTTTCAAACCACAATTAAGAGGGTAGAATTGTGACAGGTGTAAGAGTGAAAGGGTGGAAAATAACGTGCTAGTTCTTGGTACACACAGTCATGTGGTGCATGTATATATAAAGCTGCGAATCAGAATGCTCTTATGGAGAAAATGGGGACGTTGTGACTCCAAATCTAGAAGACCTGATAGCTACTCCTCATTCCTAAGCAACGTTAAATCAAAAGGACAGTTTCATATTGTCCGGAGATGTCTGACACCAAGGGGGGAGTTAGCATTCGTATTTTGTTGTCTATGCCCCATCACAGTGACATTGATGTGGGTAGTAGGGGCTGGGGCTTACAGAAACCTTTATAAAGGCAGAAAAACATGTTCCCTCTCCCTGCACAAGAACTTTAGCATAACTTCTCAGCTCTCACCCAGTCAGTGCCTTGGCAGCACTCCTTGGCCAGCTTCAAATTTAAAGGTGTGTGTGGGGGGGGAATGTCCAGTCAGGGGACTGGGCGACCAGCAATCGATTTCTTCAGGTGTCAGTAATGTCCCTGTTCTACCTCAAATGGTTAAGAAGACACTTGTGTGAACCCGAAGCGGCCCTCTGGGGCGCGGGGTGGAGAGCGACGAGGGAGGTCACATCAGGAAAGCCTGGGAGAATACCACTGAGCTGAAGAAAGCAGGTCCTACAAGGTCATGTCCTCACACTATTTTGGAAAGGATGGAAATTGGTCTTAGTGGGTAGCCTGCTCCAGATGCCCAGGAGCTTTTGAAGCAAAAGGGTGAACAAAATTCCTGTGAGCCGGCTGGTTCTTGCAGGTGCTCTTATGTCCTCCGTGTTCTAGAATCTTCGAAGCCAGCAGCAGCTCAGGTCTGGAAGCAGCGATCCAACCCGTGCAGATTCCGCAGACCCAGTCTGGGTACTAGATTGTGCCTGCCTCAAACTTTTTTGGAGGGAGTAATGTCTCTCAGGCTTCGCTTCACCCCTCCGCCCCAAGCGGTGACCTCAAACCCTGTGCCTTCCAAGGGACCCCAAAAGCAACTGCTCACTCCCGGGTGCCACCTCGGGAGTCCTTCGGGCTCTTTCGGGGCGCCTGGCCGGGCCCAGCCCTCCGGGTATCAGAAGGACACCGGGCAGACTGAGGGCGTCCGCCAAGTCCCCACGCTATTTTGGGTGGTAAGGGAGTCTCCTCGGATTCGTTAGAGAAGAAACTTGTCTCCTGAAAGGTAAAATGAGCAACGCTGACTTTAAGACAGTTTGAAGATAATCTTTCTCCTGCGACTTTAAAACTCAAAAGGCGGAGACAATTATTTTAGGTCATTTCAGCAACACTCGGGACGAGTCAATTTCTGTTCCCAGAGCATTCGCTGGGGTCACTGAGTGCAGTTCTCCAGAAGGATCCAGTTTTCCAGAAATTTCTCCCCTGCCTCGTCAGCTCCCCGCTGTTCCTCAACAATGCCCTGCCACAGGGAAAGCGGACGGACAAACGCGACTAGGGGACAAAAAATTCCCGCTGGGTTCCAGGGGCCCGGGAATAATAAGGAGAAGCCAAAAGCTGTGGAGACGAACAAACTGCCGCGGCCGCCATCAGCACCTCAGGAGAGGGGTAGGAATTCGACGCCTGCCGGCAGA